>JAHXMU010000481.1:1292476-1464638 GCA_019455685.1 Philornis downsi
TAATGTCATTACTCCAGCTTTGGACCGGAAAAATGGCGAATGCGAATCAGGCTTGTGGATAGCTCGACTACCCGAAGTATTCGTCACCCCATCGAGATGACCGCCGACCAAAGAAATATTGGTAGCGGTATCGGGACTGGAACTCACTGTCGTGGAAGCAATAATCACCTGTACTAACTATTGTACCACCTTCAGTTACATATAAATCTGTTGGCGTCCTATGTTGGGGTTCATCCCAATACCAGTTCACCCAAATAAATATGAACGTGTGCAACCTACCACAATCTGTATGACACACAGCAGGTACGTTATTGGAAATTGTTTCTTTATGACCGGCTAAATGCCAAAATGCTAAACAAATGTAGATATGTGGTACAATTCAATTGGCAGCAAATAAACAAACAAATAAACCATTCACTTCAAGGTGGCGTGGTCGGAATCTAGTCACCGTTGGTCTCGTTGTTGGTTTGTTCAGAGATGAAGCAATTCCGATTTTCCAACAAACGTGGGAGTTAAAATCAATTGCGATTGGGATTGGATTTCGTTGCAACATTTATGTCAGAGTTAGGGGACAGAGATATTTTATTTGTCTCGTACGAAAATATTTCAGAAAAAAGAGTGAAGCCATAAGTATGTTGCCAAAGGGTTTATTGAAATTGTAATCGGTATTTAATGGTGGTAAAATTTATTAAATTGACATTTGTGTGCGGCTGTAAAGACAACGAGATGATAAAAAAATAATTTACATCATGTTCGACACCACACGTACGTGTAAGTATACTTATATGTATGTGGTCAATTGGTTGTGGTATTCCAAATATGTGTACTAGGGGGGCTTTGTCTTACAAATTTGAAATTTATAGTTTTTATCATACACATTGCTTCCATACAGATCGAGTGTTTCGTTTATAAGACTTTTTCCAAAAGAAAAAAAAAAATAGAAAACTTCAATTCCTTATATTGTGTAACGACATCATTGGAACTTCCTCGAATTACTCTTGACCCGTAATACAGGACGTCATCGTTGCAAACTTTTGGCCAAAAAGTATTTATCTTCTTTAAGCTTTTCGAGAGCTCAAATCCAAAGCTTTCGAGATCGACGACGAATTAATTTATCGAAAATTTTCGGGTATTTCTATTGATATTTAGTATATTTATTATATTGCATATAGATGTATTTCATACAATATTTTGCATATTTTACGTAATGCAGTTTTAATTTTATAATAATGCTTAAAACACATCTGTATTTTATTACCAAATTGATGTTCACAGAAAAATAAATTTTCAATAATGAAAAGTGTTTCGAAAATGTGCGTTAAGTACAAATCTGGGGGATGTGCGTGTATTTCCAATCTCTCTACTCTCTCTCATACATCTAATTAGGCATGACATATTTTATGATTTTCATTCACGCAGGCCACACATGCTTATAAAAGTGTGTGTTTTTGGAAAAATTGTACGAATAATGCTCTTTAATACCAGGACAGGCGCACATCTGGATAGGTCCCAAAAGTCAGCCCGGTCTTCAATTGTGGCCAACAGTTTCGTTGACGGTATACAGACTCATCGTCATAACTGAAGATATCTGCTGCGTTACACGATCTCGATTCGGTTCAAGATCGTTTTTCTTCAGCAGTAATTAATTATTGCTAATAGGATATAACCCAAAAACTTCTGTGCCTTTAGCTGTTTGTGCTTTCTTGAAAGTCATCACCAACTTAAGGGCCCATAACTTGACAAAGCAGTTGAGAAGTTTTGCCCATACGAAAATGTTTGTTGCGAGCACAAGTCAAATATGACTTAATTACGTGTCCATCGAACACATCCAGCATTACCTTCAATTGTTGTCCATTGTAATACATTGGTTTATAATCCTTGCTAGAAAATGCAAAAAATCAGAATATTAAGCACATCCCTTCTGGAGACCCACGTAAATATGAACGGTTTAACCTATATATTGTTGGTTTCATGTTTCCTATGTAATTGAACTAAATTTAGTCGAATTTAGTGTACGTTGAGGCTTTACCAAAGTAGGGCCTCAGAACAAAAACAGAGCGTTCTGAAGCACCTCTTCTTATACCACGCGTATCCGAAATTCAGTTATTCCTCTGCAGTTTCTGTTAGTAACCTTTATAATTCTCTTTACAACTGGAGAAAACTTGAACAAGTAACCACGCCTCTTCTGATGCCACTCGGATTTATTCTTACCTCCATATGTTTCATTGACGTGTTTTGAATTCTTCTTAATTTGGTACATACCATGCGCTTCGTTCTGAAGACAAAAATGGGTGTAAATCGCCACATCCGCCACTGCACCTTTAATACAGATAGACCGATTTATAGAAATCTCTGTAATCCCTAATTCGCTGTTCGAAGTTTCATAAAATATTAGCAGTTATGTTGTCTTATAAAGCTGGGTTATTTGGAAAGAACTGCCCGAATAACTTAGCTCTCTATATTCCCAGGTTCATACTTTTCATCCAATTGCACTATTTTTAATATATTTCAATACACATCAGGGGTTTTAATACTGCGAATACAAATAGACCACACTGTTACGCCTTTTAGAGTGCCCACAAACAAATTGGTTTACCAGAAATCAGTTGTTCCTCTACAGCTTCTAAACGGAGAAACTCAAAGTTATAAATGAATTATGAATTATGAACGAATTATAAATGAATTTACCACGCCCCTTCTGCTCTACTCAAACTTTTGCAGCGGCACAAAAGGACTTTCTTTGAAGACATATATAAGAATGCTTCCTAAAGACAAGTTGCTATCTTGAGATACAGTATAATCGGCAGCAGAATAGTCGCTCTGACATGTGATGTGGCAGAAATATATAAACATTTTACAATAATATTTATATAGCAAGCAATATATATGGATTTTATTGTAAACAGAGAAATCGATACTCCAAAGTATTGAATCGCAAAGTATACAGTACAAAATTATCAGTATCAATACTACAAAGTATCGGGTTTTTTCTTTGAGACCCTAGCTGCACGGTTATTAACCTAAAGTGTGATTTCTATTTGAATTTTGAATTGAAATTGAATTTTTCGAGTGCAAATATTTCACAGTATTTTGAGATTTGAAGCTCATTTTTGAATAGTATTATTTGTAACGAAAGACAATTATCCGGTCTCTATGTTCTTTCGTTGGATACATGACTTCCAGATTGCGGTCCCGATTTTTATTCTGGGGTTTGGTCTAGATTACATATTACAATTTCGCAGGGGTTAGCGGTCATGAGCGAAACAATTTCAGGAATACATCCCGATGATTTGCTGGCGTTTAATCGTATCCATTTGCATTAAGCTTTTATATTTGATGACTGATCAAACACTATACGAGCATTTATGCTTTATTTCCTTTATCTCCGTTGCGCATTTTAAAAACGCAAAACGGCAAATCCATACCGTTTCCAATAGAACATGAGAAAAATCCAGAATTTTTATTTAACATTGAGAAAAATAACAACAGTAATCTACATACTAATATTGACAAGAGCACAATTGGATATTAAAATTTCTATCTAATAGTGGGAAAATATGGAATGAAAATGAGATTTTACGTATGATACCGAAAACAATAATTGAAAATCAGAATAATAAATTGTATAAAATTCATTTAATAATAAGAATTTGTGTTTAATTATAAAAAAAGACAATTGAAATTGATTGTTTGTTGCATTAATATTGGAAAAAAAATTAATTTTATTTTGTTTATATATAATGAAAAAATTAATTTGATAATTCGATCATATGTGTGGTGAGAAACAAGCAAGTGTAAATTAGTATTTCCATGTCCCATTGTCGAAAAGATTCGTAATTCCATTTCCTCGTTTTGAGATAACCAATCACGATTCTCCATATCAACTGTTAGTTTCCCCGTACCAATTATAAATTACCATTACCAAACGAACTTTTCTCTTTTTCAAGTAGAAATTTTCGAATATAATTTATTATTTTTATTTTCATTTCATTTCAAATGGGATTTGTCAGATTCAGTTCGCGTTTTCCCAATAAATAAACTGGAAGTTGTAATTTTCAATTTATTTAATTTAGGTGTATACTGTAAGATAAAATTTTCAATATTTCTTTTCCCATTATTCGATGTTAATTCTCTTTTCAAATTTATGTTTTGTCTACATTACACATAAATTTTAAGTTTTGTCTACTTTCATGTCAATATAAAATATGAATTCTCTTTTTTAAATAGTTTTTTTTTTTTCTCTTTACATTCATTTGTTTTAATTTCAGAAAATGGTATATGTTCAGTATAGTTGTTATAGTTGTTCAGTATTGAAAGGTTTAACACCTCATAACTCTGCGAATTATTTAGCAGTGTGATCGATAACACAAATCGGAAAATAAAAATACAAATAAAATTTTAATAGCAAATTTTACATTAATGAATGTGTAATCTAGAATTGGAAGTTCAGAACAGACCAATATTCAAAAGAAATAATCTTTAGAATATACGAGTAAATGCAAAAGCAGTTCTTTTGTATGGTAATAAAAATTACATTGCTCCTCTTCTTAATTTAGAAAAACTAATAAAAAAATGACGCATGTAGCAAAGGATATAAAAATGGTTTCAGTTTCTCAAATAAAATTTCCAAGACGAATACGGCCCGTGTTAGGGTTCGGTTCTGTTCGGTTCGGAGAATGTGGACTGGGAACTTGCTCCTTTGCGTGACCTGACCATTTACAATTAAAAAGGTGTCAAGTGCGGTTAAGCACAAAATAAAAATAAATACAACAACACGATGTTACCACGATGTTCTATATAGCCTAAATGTGCTAGTTGTATGCCTCTCCTTTGGGTTTTCATAGGGCCAAATATAATGTTACTTAAAACCTCAACAAACATACCATCTTTCCTTACGACACTGAAGGTTCATATCGCATAATTTATTTCGTAGCAAAACAAAACAAAACTGTAGTGTTCAGTTCAATTCATACTAAAGCTAATGTGGAAAAAATTGACATGTATGTAAGATTAAAATAAACAGAATGGTAAGAATCAGTGGAATTTCAAACACTCTCCCATTGAAAAGTGGACTATGAAAAATGAAAGAAAATGCATGAAGGAAAATTATATATTTATAAATATCAAAATACAAAATAGAAAAGATCTTACGTTTTTCGGTATGACAACGTCGCTGAGAGGTTTTTCTGTGAGGTTCGATAAATTTTATGGATATTTAGGTTTGATCGATAGAGAAAATGACAAATATAAAAAAAGAGGTTTCGTGTCTGATATAATGTTAAAAATCGAAACACAAGATTAGAAAAAAATAACTTCTTTTTGTTTCTTTCGCAAGTTGGATTTAGATTTAACACAATAAAAAAAATTGGGATTGATACAAAAATAAGCTTTTTTAAATCTAAATTACTTTCATTAAAGATAACTAAATATTTCTGGAGTTAAAATTAAATAAAAGGATGTTATTGCGGTTATCTAGCAAGAAGCCGTGAACATTTTTGGGATTTCAGATTATCATGCTGCAAAAATTGTTTATTTCTTCCAAATAATGACTTAAGAGTCATGAGTTTAGGTCATGATCTGCCAGCTTTAACGCCTTTTTCTGCAATTGACAAACATAAACATATTTGACTCAATTTTTACTATATTTTCAAGTAGTAACTTTCTTTAAATTTTAATATTGAACTAAATAACATCGATCTATGAAGAGGATAGGTGTATATGATATGGACCTCCATTCTGCAGGGAAATTTTCAACGGAAGTATTTCACTTTAATAATTTGGTTTTTGGCGCATTTCTATCTACTATAAATAGATACATTCCACAATAATCAATCCCCCAGCAGACATTTGGTGCTATTAGATTATGAATATTATGCAATCGAAACTTTCTTATATATATGGAAATTTTATAAAATCATACTTCAGCTATTTTGTTTAGAGATCCCAAGTTATAAAGGTAACCATGAAGTTCTGAATTTGGAGCCTTAATCCATAATTCATTCTACACCAATTAATTTTCGTAACAGCAGGGTGTCGTTAAAAGTTTTTCGCTATGATAACTTAAGTTTCTGTTGGAAGACCTAACAATAAGTAGAAATCAGCTTTCAGACTTATGATTTAATAATCGTTGAATACGAAAAATGTTGCTCAAAATGTATTTCTGGTGCAGTCTGGAATATCTGTCAATAACGAAAATTGCGATCATTAAAATTGTAAGCACCAATTTATACTTTTTTTGCATGCTGGGCCTTTTAATTATCATTAGATTTTCATTTCACTTTTATGCTGAGTTTGAGAACAGTGAGATGACGGTCAGTAAATTTTTGATAAATGGATGTAGGGGAATGTAAAAAATTAGTTGTGATAAATAATTAGTAATAATCAACATGTTGAAATAGCTCTGTAACCTATTTCGTTTACGCACAGAACATTATTGCAATCTGATATCACAAATAAACCTTTCGCACTTATCGTGGGAGGAAGTCCTTATATTTTGTAAACCAAATTCGAAAGCTCCATGAAGTTAAGTTAAGCTAATTATATTGAAATTAGCAACAGAATTGTGTTCATTTTTATTAAATGTGTCATCTACTTTTTGTTGTCTGATAAGTATCAGTACCTTTTTAACCAAAATGTTGGAAAAAAAAAACATTGATAAACATGACCTTTATGCCCTTTTGCCTACATTGTTCGTCTATAATACACATGTCTAGGATTTAAGAATATTTGACTTAACAGATTAATTAATTTATACCACGTAGACATGATTATAAAATCGTGAAAAGATTTTTTTCTCATTAGATCAGACATAATTTGACAAAAGGTCAAAAAGATGCTCGCGTCGAAAAAATCTGACTCGAACGCACATGTTAAAGGAGAATATTTAGAAAAACTATAAATACGTTTTCAAATGCGGCTTCTTTTTGGCAAGCTCATGTGTAAATAGCTAATCCCGCATTAAAGAATTTAACTAATTGCTTCACAGCACCGACATCTAATTCTTACAACTTAAAAATTGTTTTTAAAAAATATATAAACTAGTACAGAAATCTCAGTTAGATGAACTGACTTGCAGATGACTTCACCGGCCTTACTTTTTCGTTGCTGAGAAAAGTGTGTGGTGCAAGAAGGCACTTAGTAAATTGTTAAGTTCTTATCAAAATAGTACAGGATAAAAATTAAATAAAATGGGAAGTGAGTCCATGATTTTTCGAAGGTCGAGTCTTTTGAAAAATATTAGATATTTTGGTTGCGAACAGATAAAAAAATAAAATTTTCGTTGTTTTGCAACATTTTAATTTCTTTTGCGAAATATGGATAAATCAATATGTGTGGAAGTGCAACAAATGATTTGGTTGTTCCGGCAATTTTTCCCAAGTCTACCACGCATTGCAATATAATACAACTGGCAAAAACTTAAGCCACTGTAGTCCACCATTTATGGACTATAAGATTCCGTAGTCTACGTTTTAGGGATTAATGGAACGATCATTTCAAATAGTTGCAATTCGTTACGAAGTAATATCGTACAATGGGCAATAAATTAATGTGGGCACAATTAACGGATTTGTAGTTACAGGGGAACAAATTAATTCCGGAAAAACGGCCAGTTGCGTAGTCGTTTTACCCCACTTTTACATACCTATAGAATTCTCAAACAATAGAATGAACAATAACGTAGCCTATATTTAGAAATAAATATAGAGGAAATAGTGAATTTTGGTACCTGAGACATGGTATCTGAGACATTGATTTGGCGATCTCTAAACGTTTACTAAATTTTATTACATAGAGTGTAGCCAAATAAAAAAATATGAATCTAAGAAAATATGTCTTATATGGGTCGTTTGTTTTGAAAGTACCAGAGCGGACGTGGATCATCCAATTTCAATTTCAATTTCAATTTTTCCAAGCATTATAGAATAGTATAATGGATTAAAGCTTATGTTGCTGCAATCTACTCGTATAAATTAAGAGTTAAAGAAAAGGATACCATTGGGAAAATCACCAAATTGGTATGGTGGGAGCCAGAAGGGGTGGGCAAGTATAGCCCATTAACAATTCTCCGATAAGACCTGACCATAAAGATTTACAACAGTTATCATGCCTACCAATTAGCCTGACAAACGGACAATCATGTATAACATCCGTTCAAAAATATACTTGGTGTTTGAGACGCTTATTTCTTGCAGTTACAAAATTTCCGGTGTCAAATGATTCATTCCTTAGGATGAAATAATCAAATAAATAATTAAAAATTTATAGAAAATGCTTCACAGAAACAGTTAGCTAATATATTGTTCGGAATATGAAAGATATCTCACGGTCTCATCCCTTGATAATTAGACTTGTTTCCTTACTAGTGCGGCCTCCCGCTTTATGCATACGTGTTAAATTTTCTGTGCCTTTACAACACTACCCCTACGCAATTACTTCTTTAAGAAAAGCAATCTGTCTCTGTTATATTTTTATTGCCGCTTTCCTCCACGGCATGCGCTACAATTGACTGATACGGATTACGGCTGTTCGATTGGCTAGCAGGTTAAAAAAGATTAAAAATAATATCTTTAAATGATTTGCCAACAGCTCATTCATGCCTGAATTCAATGTTATTATTTAGATACTATAGCAGATGTCGTTACTGCTACTTCAAGTTCAACCTTGACATGTTCAATTCATCTTCTGGTTGGCCGAGGACATACACCAGTTGGGTGGAGGAACATATCGGAACGTTTCGATTACATATTTTGAAATCATTGAAATCTATAACATTTTCGTATGCTGTGAACTTTTGGGGGTCTCAGTTTAATCCTTTCTCTTGGTATTGTAATCATCATTACACTGAAAAAATAGACTTCATAAATTTGAGATCAAAACTTGCTCATATTTAATTCAAAAAGTTTTCTTAAGTCAAATTCAAACTTCGTTCTGCCAATTAAATGATTTACAAATTAATGATTTACAATTTTCAGGATAGATGGTTCTGTATTTAAATTTTTGTTAGAAAAGTTTGGTTATTTAAATGAATGCATTTAATACTGTTTTTGTAAAGTTTTTAAAAATTATTTAATTTAAGTCAATTTAATTGAGATTTAAAATTACTGCAACGCTTTTACATGTACAACGTTCTTTGTTTGTCTGTCGGGAAACATAGAAAAATGAGAAGCGAAATAAAATCAATATTTGAAAAACTTAAATTTTCCTATAACAGGATCAGAAATAATGTTTTTTTAATTTTTGATTTCTTCGGCTGGTACCGCGCCTATTTGTCCAATCCAATCCATATTTGCAGCAGAACTTACAATATGTTAACCAAACCGATGTACCAAATTTTGTTCAAATACCGTAAACAGGAGCAGAAATATTGAATATTTAATTTATGGTTTGTATGGGAGGTACCACGCCCCATTGTCCAATCCCGCCCATATTTGCAGCAGCACTTAAGATATGTACACCAAACCTACGCACCAAATTTTGTTCAACTACCGTAAGCAGGAGCATAGATAATGGATTTTTAATTTGTGGTTTGTATGGGAGGTACCACGCCCCATTGTCCAATCCCACCCATATTTGTAGCAGCACTGGAAACATTTACTACAAACATTTAAAAGAAGAATTAGCCAAATCGGTGTAGCCGTTTTACAATTTTAGATAAATCGAAAAAAAAGTGGGCGTGGTAAATTTTTCTTTCCATAAAAACCTAAGTTGGACTACGACGAACATTAAAAAAAAAATTGTTCAGTTCGGTCCAGCCGTTCTCAACTGATGCCCTTACCAACGAACGGCATTTGATTTTTATTTATATAGATAACGTTAGAAAGATGAACCAAATTGAAGAAATTGATGAGGAACTAAATTTGCTAAAATAAATTTTTCAAACTGGGTAAATTTTTAACTGATATTGAACAACACTACATTTGATTAAAAATTTCTCAGACATGAGTAATACATTTGTAAAAAATTTCCTACTAAACTTAACTTGATCGCAAAACGATCAACTAAGCTCATATATGACCTTATAATTGATTGCGTGTGTTGAATATTGAATATAATAGGCAAACATATTTTTCAGCAACAGCAACATAATTTGAGTAATAATTTATAGAAAATAGTAAATTCTAAGTAAGAAAAATTATTCAACTCAAGAAAACTTTTCTTAGACTTTAGTTTTAAAATATTGGAAATATTTTGACAGGCACAACCACAATTTTTTTGTGAAATCGGATAACGTCTAATAGCCGTTGAAATCGGTTTCCTTTTTGTAAAAAAATAAATATGAAATATTACTTTTGGGTTGCAGATGGGTCACAGATTCATGGTAAACTTTATATGAGGTTATACAGCAAATATGCGCTTTAATATATATATGAATTCTGTTTTTATTATTGTTATAGTTTACATTTTGGAGAATTATAATGAAGTTTCCTTGAGAAAAAATTTGATTTTTTAATTTAAAATGCGGAAGCGTACTTACATTATTGTAATGTATTTATGTGAGACATGCGTGTATCTGTAGAAATATGGACAAGGAATTTTCCACAAGCTTTTTCCATGACTAAGTATAAGTATATTAATGTTAATATTCTCCAAAAAATAACAAAACTCGGCCACTTATTCGCCTACCTCTAATATGAAAAGCTTGAAACATAAGTTACCGTTGTAAAAAAAAAAAAAACAAAAAAAAAATTGCTTGTGCCGTTATTTAACGGAAACTTTACTTTGCTTCATGTAATCAAAGATGCTCAAACATCCTTTTAAAATGTAACCACTTGTAATATAAAAACAAATTCAAAAGTTTTTAATGAAAGGCTATTTTATTTTGGAACTATATATTTCAGTGTAGAGTTTTCACGATAAATATATTAGGTTTAAAAAGAATTTTAAAAATTTGTAAGCATATTCATATATATAAATATCAATAAATTAAAGTTTGTTGGCATACACAATGATTTGAAATGATTAAATATCACCTCACCAACGATTTTTTGATAACCTCTCAATAGTGTTCCAAGATTTTGCCCATGATCGAATATTTTCAAACTGATGTACAGGGTGATTTCTTAAGGTTTAAGTTTTTTAGGTTGGCAGCACTGCTTGGTAATGGCGTCCACACGCCATCTGTCTAAGTGAAAAGTGTACAGTATACTCTGGCATTTCATCATGGAAAGACTAACAAACGAGCAACGATTGCAAATCGTTGAAATTTATTATCAAAATTCGTGTTCCGTGACAAATGTGCCTCATTTGATACTACTATTTTATGGTCGTCATAATCTACCTGCTGAATCAACAATTCGTGCTGTTATCTCTAAATTTCGCACCAAATTTACTTTGTTGGACATAAAACCATCGACTCGCATGCGTAGAGTGCGTACCGCAGAAAATATTGCAGCCGTAGCGACCAGTGTTAATGACGATCGAGAAATGTCAATTGGTCGCCGTTCTGAGCGACTGGGCATGTGTTACTCAACCACAAGGAAAATTTTACACGTCGATTTGGGTTTGAAAGCCTATAAAATTCAACTAACGCAAGAATTGAAGCCGAATGACCCACCACAACGTCTAATTTTTGGTGAATGGGCCTTGCAAAAGCTCAATGAAAATCCGCTGTTTTATCGAAAAATTGTGTTCAGCGATGAAGCTCATTTCTTGGTGAACGAATACGTTTACAAGCAAGACTGTCGCATCTGGAGTAATGAACAGCTACATGCCATACATAAATTACCGATGCATTCCAAAAAACCGACAGTCTGGTGTGGTTTATGGGCTGGTGGCATCATCGGTTAATTTTTTTTCAAAGACGACCGTGGAAAAAACGTTAATTGGCTGAGTTGAACTTGGTTGACATGTAGTTCCATGAGGACGATGCAACATGCCACACTGGTCGTGAAACAATGGATATGTTGAGGGATGAATTTGGTGAGCAGCTTATCTCTCGATTAGGCCCTGTGAGTTGGCCCCCAAGATCTTAGGATTTAACGCCTCTTGATTATTTCTTATGGGGTTAAGTCAAGTCGTTAGCCTATATGAACCAGCTGAACACTATTGAAGCCTTACAGGATAACATAACACGCGTTATTCGTGGAAAAGTGGCGAAAAATTGGACCTTCTGAATGGACATTTTGAGACGGATCCGCGGACAACATTTACATGCATTTATCTTTAAAAATTAAATGACAAAGACCAATTTATCAATTCCATTAAAAAAATTTTATTATATGATGCAAATTTAAGTGTTTTATTCGATTTTTAAAAAAACTACGTTAAAAAATCACCCTTTACGTTGTATTTTTGTGATCTAATTCAAATTGGAAAAGTAACTTCTATTTTGTTATCGAATAAAAGGATTTCCTAATTTGTAATGAAGTTACTACTGACTTTAAGGTCTTCCAGATCAGTTGTTCAGAAATATGGACTTTTTTGATGTGTATGTAATAAATTAGATATATTTTTTTATATATATTAAGGATCAATACGTAATACAAAAGAACAAGCAAACAATTTTTAAATGTGGTTTCTTCATGGAAAGATGATTTTATTTATTGGTTCCTCAAACTTATTGTGTGTCATATGAGATGTGGGAGGAAAAGTAAGAAATGTCTGCAAATATACCTTTTTAACACAGTGTTTGCTTTTGGTGCATAGTTGTTGTGGCAGATGCTTGTAAAATTTTCAAGCTCGGTTAATTTTGGGAGAATGTTACTATTTAGAAACAAATGAAAATGTTTGTACAAAATTCCAGATTTATATATTCGCAAACATCTGTACTTTCTTCCTTCCTTCCTTCATAGAAAGTCTAATTTCAAAATCTGTTATGTGAACTTTTACATTTTAAACATTCTGTCTGGGAAGTTGCGTTATGATTTTCCAAAATGTCGATCATAACAATAATAAACAAAATATCACGTGAAATTGAAATTGTTACAAGTCCTACCGCCACATATGAAATTAATAATTAATCTGAAAATGTCATTCAATATTTTTTTTCATTTTCAAAAATATAAATAGTTCTGTTCTGCAACCAAAAAATTTTTTTTTCTCGGGTGTTTGCAAAAAAACGATTTAAGCGATCTCCAGAGACAATGCGATATCCTCCACACAAATTAAGAGTGCGTGGCGTAAAATAATTGTGGTTCAGTAACCGGACGTAGCAGAATACTATACTATACCTATTGAAACAAATATCGTCATATATCATAAGGAGTAAAAAGATATTTTTAATTAGTCCCGAGACTGATCTCAATAATAATACATGTTTTTTAAAAGAAAAATGTCAACGAACAAGGAATGCCAACGGAAGACGTAAGTATGAAATAAGTCATGCACTCCAATTCGAAGCTTGTAAGCTCCGGCCGTAGAGCACAGTTTTTCGTACAGATTTATTGTTATGACGACAAGTATCAGAATTTAAAAACAAGGTCTTGTTCTATTCAGCGTTAGGTATATATCGCTTACTATGTTAAAATTCTAAAGTAGACCGTAAACCTGTACAGACATTTCAGTCAAGTGATCCGACTTACCTTCGCGACTTACTTGAATCTTCTGCTTAGAAGTTACAGGAGGAGAGCGTGGCAACGCAATGTATTTTCATTTACAGAACTAAGCTCACTGAAATTCCGGTGGGTGCTACATAGTACTCATTTTAGTGCAATTCAATGAAATGTAAGGAACTAGAAAGATTTGGATTAAATCAGGTATTTCTATGAGAAGTAGAGGTCCATTTTCATTCTAAGTTCAAATTATAGCAAACGTTTAACTCGCAGCACATTTGACAGAAATCTGAGGGGCTTTAAAATGCAACGGATAACAATTTAGGGAGCTACAGAGAACAAGACACTTGGTAATTTAAGTGCTTTCTTCTGAGTGATATATTTTTGTCACATGAAATAATATATACTTTCATTCCTTCCAGTATAGATGTAAATATTCTAAGGAATATTTAGCTTCCTCAATTCTTATATTAATTATTAATTTCGTTACTGATTAAACTAAAGCCATTGTCCAATTTTTATGAAAATTCACATAAAATTCACTAATTTGTTATTTACATGAAAATGCCTCAGATATCGTGGCGTTTCATCTAAATGCGTCACATCCAAGATACACACCTAGTTATTTCAGATCAGGTAGCAAAATATTAGGTCTCGCGAACCCTAAAAATCATACAATTGTTTTCCTATATAATTAATTACCACCCTACAGTTTACATGTACTGTTATGGATTCTAGAGCATGCTTGTGCTTTAGCTTGGTGCGATTTACATCAGTTCATAATTGTAATTATAATCCATTACATGATATTTTACGCCTTGAGGTCATGTCATATTTAACAACATCAACAACAACATAAACGACCGAAGCAGTGCACATACATACTCGTACAGCAGAACCACAGCATTGCCAGGCATTACTCAACATACATACATATATTGAATTTCGGTTATGATGGTGGTGTATGAGTTAAACGAAAACAAACGCTATCAATTGGAGTGGACCTACATATTGCAGACAGCCAGACTCACATACGAACTATTCTACATAACAATATGAGAAGCGCGTGCCATATGAATCGTTGAAGTGAGTGCCAATTTGAAAGCAATTTGTTTGTAGATTTTATTGCAATATGCTTTTGGCATAATAGTGGCAGTTTATGAAAATCGTTAAGTGGCACTCATAATTGTCCCATCTCTTTATAACTCACTCACCCCAAGCGGTGATCTGACAACCTGGTGGTAGTGGTATTGATGGTGGTATTGGCAGTACGATAATCGTCGTACTTGTAATTGCTTTTAAACCATTCAGAGAAATTGTACTAAAACGTGTTATTTAATACACAAATACTGCATGATACGAAATGCATTATGACATTAACAATTACTGACAAATAACATTTTGTGATTTATGGTGATTTTTAATTATTGAAGGCATTCAATTTGAAGCTTAATGGGCTTCCGAATATTTATATAATTGGATATATCTCGCCATTACGTGCCAAATTAATGATAAATACGCAACATAAAGTTTGCATATGAAAACTACCTTTATTTTAAAATTTACTCTTTATTGGCGATAGAAAATTTGATTTCTGGTGGCTATGAAATTAGGATCGTAAAGCACGCTTCCGAATATGATTACTTCTTGATATTTTAATTTGTTAAAAATAACATACAAACCGAATAGTCACAATCTGTATCAAAGCTAATTAAGTTCTTTATCACCCTGAATTTCGCACGCGCTCAAAGTGGAAAAAAGATTATGAGATCAAAGATGTGTTTTATGAATGCCTAAAGGAAGCACTCTGGCCGCGAGCAAGTTTGTGGGAGATTTTAATATGAAAATAGGAAGAAATGATGAAAAATCAGGTATTGGTTAGTGTATATAGCAACACCTGCGATAACGGATTTGAGCTGATTTCTTTAGCAGTAGCGAAGAACATTGTAGTAACTGGAACCAGATATCCAAACAAAGATATCTCTAATGCAACTTGGCTATCCCATAATCAAAATGTGAGAAACCAGTTTGCGTGCAAGCTACCCACGCAATTGATCAGAGCGAAAAAGAAAGAAGAAAGCTATCACAAAGAATCAGACGACATCGGATCCAACGATAACCAGGAAGGTTAATTGGATAAAACTTTTCCCTCTTATGTTCAAATCAAATAGAGTGCCAATAGTATACCTATACACTGTCATAGACAGATAATGCAAAGTTCCAATTGCTAGGAATATAGCTATGATCGAAATACTATTTTAATGAAATAAAAAAAATCACAAAGTGAGCAAAATCTAACTGACCCGTCAATTTTGTTTTTACTCTTTCCGATGCGATCAGTAACTATACTGCCTAGCAGCCGCTTAAGTTACGTATATCCGAGATTGTCACACAAACTTTCTTAATAACTGAAACACTGCGGCAATATATTGTTTATTACATAGATATTGCTTCAAGAACGTTTTTGGGGCACCCTTTGGGTTTGCTGCAAAAAATACTCTGAATTAAACCAAAATTGTAACTTTCTGAAGACCTTCGTTTGGAAATGTGGAAGGACCACCTATTTTTGCTGATTCAGCCAATTTCTATTTGTGATACTTTGACTCGCGTGACAGTGTACTCTATTTTCATTCGCAATACTAAATGACTGATGTGAAAAATTATGCTGAATATAACGCAAATTAATGAAATGTACGAATTTAGGAATATATAAGTTAAATAGAGCAATTTGTATAGGAGGTAAAAAAGAAGGCATGGTTATTCCGTCAAAATTTTTTTACATTTTATTCAGTATTATAGATATAGATGAGAATTTAAGTAAATTCAGACTATCAATTACAGTGAAAAATACATTTTCAATAAATTGGTCAATTTGTATGGGAGGTAAGAGAATGGCAACGGCAATGACACCCGTTTTCTCTTTTAGAACTTAGACTACCAAACACATGATATATGCCAAATTTGGCCGAATTTTGTAGAACTGATTGAATGATACGAAGATAAGAATATATTGGTAAAATCGGTCATTTGCATGGGAAATACCAGAAGGGGCGTGGTTACTTAATCGATTTTTTTCCGATTTTGTAGGAGCTGTAAAATAATGTAATGACTCAAAATTTAGACTACCACAAATGACTAATTAGAAATTACAGGAATTTTGAAAAATCGAAAAATTTATATTTAAATATTTATATCAAACCCATCACTAATTTATATATAAGGTCTTGTACCACTAAAAACAGATTACCGAGTTAAACACAATAATTGCAAAATCGGTTCGCACATGTTCAACAATTTTGGAAATGTTCAAGAATTTCACGAAATGAAGACATATTTGGAAACTCATTACTATCGTCGGATCTAAACTTGACCTCAATGCAAAGCAATTATTTTTTATACCATGTAATATGAAAAGCGAATGAAATGAAACAAAGAATACTAGCTTAACGCTTTATTGTATGTGTTTGATATGATGTTTTTCATATTCGTTAAAAATTAGAACTAATAGTTATTTAGTGGATATTTTTTATAAAGATATTTTCACCACGTAATTAGTTTTTTGAGCGTGTTTTATTCGTTATTCATTTTTGGCTTCAAGTTCGATATATATTTTCTATATATTGTCTCTAGTTATTCATAAAGCAAAAACTTATAAAAACTAGCGAGACAATAATTGGTAGGTAGCTAATCGAATTAATATGTGACATGTAATTGAATGGAAACTAGAAAGTATTAATATTTTCTTTTACTACAAAATCGTAGCATGTGAAATATTGGAATAATTTTTTTTACCTATAATGCATTCTATTATGGGGAATTTAGAATTTAACAAAAACATAAATTTAGTTTTCACATTTATCGGAAACAAATTTATTCTACAGCATGTTATGAAAAGTAGGCTAATTACCAACATACATTTTGGAAACCCGAAATTAGCAAAATTATAAAACATAGGTATTAATTAAAATTCAATTAGTTTTGCCAACGTTTTTAGGCATTATTCTGCAACATTCATAGCTTTTAAAAATACTCAAAGCTATTCAGTTTTAATCGCCAAGGTTGCCAACTTTATCTACATATTGTGCAACTTCTATTAATGCTAACCATGTTTGATGTAGAAATTAATCTCGTCAATACTTCAGATTTTTTTTTTGGTTTATTGCGTTTCGATTTCTTTAAATTGCAGCCTACTAAGCGTTGGGTTATGTAAGTCGGTTCATCTAAAAACTTCTGTACTTGTTCTAATTTTATTTACCAACTTTGTAGCTGCGTAGTCGGACTAAAAAATCGACTCTGCTCAAACCCTAAGCCTAATCCAACCGCTGCAATCTCGTCCTAATTAGTATATGCAGTGATTCTATCGTTTGCGTGTTCAACGCAAGAAATTGAGTTATTTTTTGTTGTAGGAAAAGCGAACCTGAATTAAATTTTGTATATCTTGCCGGTGGAGTATATTAGGGCCGAAATTTTTTCCGATTTTCATTTTATTATGCTTACAGTTTACCCATTAGTTTATTTTTCCGCGGAAAATATATTGCAATTCAAATTTATTATTACTCTAAATTATTTGTTGGTGGCTGGCTAAATTTATACTATAGAAGAATAGAAGTTATTCGATAACAAAATACTAGACCCTTCTTCCACTTCATGATTCAAAATGAAGCTCTATTCATCAGCTTTGCGAGGCTAGAAACACTTGTCTCAAAGTTTATCACGCTAGATTCTGCAGAACGGTAGTTCCATGTTAACCTGGGAATAGACGAAATATAAGATACTGCAAAAACAAATTTAGCATATTGCGAACAAGTGGCTTTAGTAATCTGCAACATACGTTGTACACGTGCGACCGGGTTACGCTAAATGACGTTATGTTATAATGTTTCGTATTTCGGAAGATATAGTTTTGCGATTGCCTGATCTAGTATTTTTCAAAGCGTCAAAGAAAACGCAAATTGGGGAACGGAAAATGTGAATAATGTCTATGCTCCTGATGCTGTAACAGCCAATCTTGAAATTTCATTCAATAATAATAATACTATACCTTATACTTAGAAGCAAGATCATGAAACTCGGTTATTCTCGGTTGGTGGTCGAAAGACAAGAGCGAGTTTCTGGTAATTGTGGTAAATATAAAGACAAAAGAGGCGAAGAATTAAGAAAAATGATGACTCCTATCTGAAGCATTTTTCATTGAAATCGAAATATTCCGATAATTGGTCTTCATCTAAAACCGGTGTTGCTGAGGATAAATTGCAATGTAAAAAAATTGAATAAGAGTATGGCTCCTGTCCAGTTTACGCCCAATTTCTCTTCCACTGCATCCTGCGTCCTTGTAAACGATTATGTTACCTATTTCCTTTTTTGACAAACTCTTTCCTCGCGGCATGACTTTTTTCTTAATGAATTTTACCACTTCTTTAAAAACTCGCTTATGGAAGTTGCCATTATAATTGTGAAACACGCTGAAAATAGATTTATCGTAAAAACAAAATTACCATTGTCTCCAAAAATCCCAAAGTTTGTTTCGTCTAACAAAAGATGTACCGTTACATATATAAAAAATGAAGCAAATTTATTAGCGGCCTTATAAATATGAAACACACCTTATATTCGATTGTTTTGTTTATTTATACGTTGATGAACCGTAAAAACCTGTTCATCAGAAAATACCAAAAATTTAAACTCACTACCAACATGCTACGAGCAGACACATTGAAATTGGTCGCCAATTAAACTGCGCTGCAACGTAAACGTCGTATCTCATTGACAATGGTTTGTTGTGATTTTTCAGAGAAACAGTAAGTAATAACTCTGGTTTGTCTTAATTTTATACCGATAACTTTTTGTTTAACTGCGACGAAAACGATATGCTCTTGTAGGTATCTAGACAATATGCCAGACTTATGCTTGTCAAAAAATGAGCACGCTCTTCCATTTTCCTAAAGTTGGTTTGCGTTCCAATAGCGAAGTTTGTGGGCAGAGTATCGTGGACGATACATCAACTCGTTGCCAGATAAGTGGGAGTATTAAGACGTCTCTTCTTTAATATTTCCAGTCAAAGTTCGTATTATTGACATTTCATTAATGGCAATAAAAACGCCCACAGATAATTTATCAGTATTTGACGCCATACATCCTTTTATAGAGGGATTTAGATGGATTTTATCAGTTGTTACAGAAGGGATGATAAAATGAATATACCTCCCATAATATGTCAGTGGGTATACAAATTTTTACTGTGATTAATGTTTGGTTTGACAAAACATCATAGCAAAGTAAATAAGCTTACATTGAGGCTGTTCTCGTGTGCAAATTTACAATGGAGTCTCTTGAAACACTAAAGTAGCCAGTAGTTTTTCGTATTTTCCACTTTCGCAGTAAAATGTTTGATTTGATAAATATTTAACGGCTTTATATTGCCTTTATTTATAATTTATAATTTTTCTTTTCAAGAGAGGACAACAAAACTCTTGCAAGTCTTAATTCTGTAAAGTGTGGTCACAACTTAAAAATAAATTCTTGGTCGTTTACATATTTACAGAATATTTTGTTTGTGAAATTATTTATTCGAGAAGTAAAATATTTTCTAGAATATTTTAAAGCAGTTCCAATGGAATTGACTTTTATCGTCAAGAATTTTAGTTCAACTGTGTTGAAAGTTGTCACAAAAATGTAAATTGTTGAATTTAGGCAGTCTTATCTTCCAAATGATATCTGAGAATTGACTAAAAATTGAATTGAATTAAAAATTCCCAAAAAGTATAAACTCAAAAGCAAATACGTGAAATTCAAGAGCACTCGAAAGTTTTTTTTTCAACAAAGAGGGAAGAGGGGAGATCAACATAAAAAAAGTTGCAACCAAAAAGTTAGAGAGAGGCACAGCGGTATTTTGGAAAGTATTCAGCTCACGATTGCATTAATCGAAAGAGGAAATATTCTAAATATCGATATTTGTGCAAATATCAGCTCTCCGCAAGTGTAGAGCGCCGAACACAATTTTCGTACATAGTGTCAAGATCTAAGCATTATAATTAAATAAAAGTTTCGTCAAAATCATAGCTTTATGTGTGTTTTATTTAACTTTACATTTGAAATCGAAAAATGGATAAACCAATACCTTCTTTCGAAGTTGTGAAGATATATATCATTTGATACGTCAAAAATAAAGCGCTAACTCGGAAAAAAAGCATTTTAAATATTTTGAACAGATGCTTTTCGATTGAGCGATGTTCGTCTGGCAGGCCGGTAGACAAGACAACAGCCGTAAATCCTTATGAATCTTGTTAAAATTGGGCACTATGTAAATCAGCTATATCGACCCACATCGGTACTTCCCATAAAAATTAGCTGATTTTCAGCTTCTCGTTCATAAACTGCGGTAGCTTAAACGATTGCTGATAATATTGACCTGTTACAGAATTTGCAAAAAATCCACCAACTAACCATTTCCCTTCTGGCACCACAAACACAAATGATGAGATTATTCCATATATTCTTAGATTCACATCTGTCATCGTATTGCATTCTGATTTAGTCAAATTTGGTAAAAGTAGAGCGTTTGCTATAGTATGGTTTCAGATTGAAAATAAAGCTCATTACCCGCCTTTGACAAACTTAGTCCTGAGAACGAATTTGGGCGGCATTGTCGTAATCCGTCTAATGCCTCCCATTTATATTGACAAATTTGTTAAAATTGTAAGTTTCCTTTTGTTCTCAAAATTCACATAAAAAGTGAAACTTTGTCATAATCTCGACCTTCAAAAAAATCACGGACACGCTGTTCGTGAGTTGCCTTCATTGTCGAAGTTCTTATAACCGAAGGAACCTTTGATCATCTACGAGTATGTAAATAAAATTGTTGCGGTGTTGACTGAGAAAAACGTGGTAAAAACTGTCAAATCTGTTCCAATCATCCAGCGGCGCAGAACGCTCAGTCTCTTTCGAGCGTTTAAATTCAATTATTTTTTAAAACTATTAAAAAAAAATTAGAATATATAACTTTTCAAATAAATAAAGAAAAAATAATATAGCTATATTAAAAGATTTCTTTGTTAATATTCTTAATGTAGCAATTAGTCACCTTAATTAGCCACCTTGCATAATACAATGCAATGCCGCATTTGAAATACCAGCTTAAACGAGTACAGCGATAAACTCATGGAGTGAGATGAATGAATATAGCGATTTGTAAGTATTAGCTTACTATAAAGAGCAAATGCGGCCGAAAGCTTCATTTGTATTTTAAAATTAGATCGCTTTTTGACCACATGTTTTAAATTTGCAACATTTTGCCCTGGCTAATTTAAACATTCAACATACACTGCGTAAAATAGTTTTCTAACTTAAACGAACTTATTCGGAAAACAACATCATCATTTTTGATGATACGTAACGAATGAAATCTAACCAATGAGTTTGTACGAATATAGCATTTTGTAGTTTAATTGAAGCACAGTATGCAATGAGCATCCACAGCAATCCCAAAGGAACGTTGCGGTTTGAATTGCTGCTGCTGATGTGTTTTACGACAAAAGTTGTAAACAGCTTTTCTGGATTGTGTTTTGCAACTATTTATGGTGATTACAAATTGGTGTTTAAAACATATTAATAGTTACAAACAGTAGTATATTTTGCTATGCGTTTCTGTGTTCAATTTGCGCTATGTGGGGACACGTAATGAAATATGTTCATTCACATATTTACTACCGCGTTCCCCGACGATAGACGTAGAAGGAGATATGTGTGTCAGACCTAAGTTATTTTAAGAGCAAATTAGTTTCAAGAATTGTTAATACGATTAAGAGCTCAAAAGGTTTCTTAATGCAGGATTAGAATGAAATATTATCACTCCTCATATTTGGGAACTGCATTATCTGCAACTTTCCGTACCCGTTTGTATAGACCCAATAATATACGAAAATATTATTTTTGGTATAATTGATTCTGTCTGGGGTGCATACGCATAGTGAACATCCTATGAACAATTTGTTAAGTTTCTATTTTGAAAATTTTGATCCAACTCCAATAATTAGCTTTAGCTTATCTGAGAAAGCAGTAAATTCAGTTAATCAGAACGCTGCTCACTAAAATGGTTAGCTTAAGCTCATTCGGAAACAATTCAAATTTACAGAAGAACGTAACACATTATTCAATAGATTGTATTTTAAAAAGCAACATACTCTTATATTAAAAACTGTAGGACCATTGTGAAATTTATATAATAACAATTTTTGCAGAAGATACGTTATTGGTAACAATTCGAAAAATTAAAAGAAAAATTATTGGTTGCAGAACAATGTCGGAATCGAAAAAGTTTTCTTTTCTTATATATTTTTAAATCGACTTTCCTTATGTGTTAAATTAAATATAAATTAATTGCTTTCATATAATTTTAAAAAATTTATTTTAAACTAACACAGAAATTTCAGTGAGGCGAACTAACCGTCGCCATACACCTTCACCCGTCGTCCTTTTGTGTTGGTGCAAAAAATACTCTAAATTAAAGTATAACAAAAGAAGCAACGTAGCATTTGGAAGTGTTCCGTGTGGGAAAATGACTGAAGCAATTGCTCAAAATATGCCAAACATTGCTAAATGATTTGAAACCAATTACAACATACGAAACCAAGAACATATGAGTTAAATCGGTGATTTACGTTGGAAGTATTGAAGGGTTGGAAGTACTTGTCGATTGTTTTCTAATTTTATCAGTAATTATAAATAATGCTAAGGACAATAATTTGAATTGGTGTGTGTTACGGTTGAGGAATTGCAGGAAAAAAATGTAATTTCAGAAAATTAATCAATTTGCATGGTAGATATCAGAAGGGATAGGGCAGTATTGCCCAAGTTTTAAGAAATTCCATAAAGGTTTATGTCAGTTATCGTGCCCAACACTTCGAGCAAAGGTATAAAAAGTTATAAATGTGGAAATAGGGAAATTTGTCTCATTTATTCACCTGGGAGTAGCCACAACACTTAGCAGAATACAAAATGGTAACTAAAGTGAGAAGACCCCTAGTTCGAGTAACCAAAATACATCCCCGATAAGCAGCACTCTAGTGGCAGTTGGGATTCTAAAAATTGGGATCTCATGCGGTCTAATAAGCCTATCACCTTTACTTAAATTCAATGTGGAAGCGCAAACGAAGGAAACGGAACCTAGCAAATGCTAACGAACCTCGTGCGCAAACTCTTTATGAAAAAGTTGCCTCTATCTGATTTACGGATGTCCTTGGCAAATATAGAGCAGACATCATAATCGCTAACAATTCGTTACAGTAGTCCGATCGTTTTCGGTTAAGCAACTCACAATTAAGCAAATACTAATTTTTTACATGTACGAGTATCTGTTTATTTATTTGGATACAAATGTTTAATACGTTTTAGTTTTATTTGACTGCAAAGGACAAATTTTCTAAATCGATGTTTTTTATCGCTCACTGTGGGTTAGACGCGGGTTCTATCTTTTATATTATAATGTAAAAGAAAATAACATTATATTAGTAGTTTTATTGCTCTTCCTGTTATTGTTATTGCTGTCAAAAAGCAACACTAACAATAGCACTAACAATCACTGTGCCAATAAGATTAGGTGTTGGCTTTAAATATTCATTCGTTCGAAATCGTAGCCTCTATGTGGCACCACACATTTTGAAGTTTAATGTGGGTGGACGCTGAGATTGGAATCATCCTTTCCATTCTCGCTATGCATTTATTTACTTTGATTTCTTACGTTCTTTTTTTCTTTTTTATTGCATATTTGTTATCGTTTGCACACAAGTCTTGTTAAATGCCAAATTTATATCAGCCTTCTCCTTCTCACAAATGTCATCAAAGAGTATTTTGTCATTGCAGTATTTGTGGCGTGTTTTCAGCTCGTAGAACATAGTGATAACTCGTGAAACTGTCATATCAGTAGACATGTACGTAGTTGACTCGATATCAAGATAATAAATGCATTTAATTGCGCACTATGCCTGAATTATCAACATTTACAAATTGTGCATATTCTAATGGTCAGCATTAAAACTCGAATACAAGATATCCATTAGTCGAACTTGTTGCTTTGTCATGTAAAAAAAAAGAAATTCTGTTTAGAAAATATGGGAAATATGTAACAGTTTCATACTGTTGAAGTTGTAACACATCGCGGCTTGGCGATAGGCAGGGTTTTGATCTGAAGGTGATATTGTAGGCCCAAATCTTTTAATAAAAAAATTTGACATAAATGTAATAAATATTTGAATTCTAAAAGAAAAGCATCCTAAAGAATTTTAATTGCCATATGTGGCAGTCTGAATAAAATAAGATTATCTTGGAGCTATGGCCACAAACAATGGGGTAAATAATTTGCAATTTCGTGTTAAATTTGAACTTAAATTCATAATGTACAAACTAAAATTGTGTTTAATTGCAAATGAAGACCAGTACAAAAATTTCATCTACTTCAACTAACTTAAATATACGTTAGCCTAAGTCCTTTCACATGAGCCATATATTACACACGTCTGCGTACGATGTAGACATTATTGGCAGAGAACTCCGAGATATTACTGCAGTCTTTTCAGGCGTTTAGAAGGAATCAGAAAAAAGGGTCTGGTTGTAAACGAGAACAAAACGGAGTTATTTGCTTCAACAAACAAAACTCTACTCGCTTGGGCCGCTGTGTGAACGTTGGAAATTGTAACTTTAGAGTGGGAAAGAGTTCATCTACCTAGGTTCCTCTGTAAACAAAACGAATGATGCCAGCATGGATATACAGAGGAGAGCATTGCTTGCTAACAAATGTTACTATGAGCTAAGTATGCGTTTTAATGTTAAACTCATCTCTCGATAAAAATAAATCCGACTGTACCAGACGTTGGTTTTTTTTGTCTTGTTGTATGGTGCAGAGTCCCAGTTTATGATGCAAGTAGATGAATTAATGCTGGGTACTCAAGAGGAAAATACCCGGAAAGTACATGACCCCATCATCGTTAATATCGGTGTCGTATAAACAATACACTCTATGAGCTACATACCGACTTCGACGTGGTCAAACGCATCAATATACTGCGATCGCGATAGGTTGACAATGTTGTGCAGGTAGGCCCAAATAATCTAGCATAAAAAAGGACGACAAAAACTCCGTTGTAAGGACCAGGCTTTTGAAATACTATCGAAATTTGTTGTGACGAATTGGAGAAGAAGTGCAGAAAACGGAAGAACTTCGAATTGTTTTCTACATGCAGCATATAAGAGAAAGACATGTCCGTTCTAATCGCCAACTAAGTAAGTAAGCAACTCCTTTTACTTTGGAATGGACATGGTTGCCTAGGTTGCCTTCAACAAACGCTATGAAGATAATGCAGAATAAAAAAAAAGAAATTACATATAATTTATCTTTCACTACTGATCTTTGCTAAATAAGTTGACAAGAACGGCAACAAAATACATTTAATTTTGCTAAAAGTACTGACTATACGAGTATATGAATCTAGGTATACGAGGTGTTTTCAAATAATAAGGTGAATTTTCATTTTTCTCAAAAAATATTTATTTATTCATCAATTTGTATTTTATTTCCTTCAGAGTAGCCCCCTTCAGATATAATACACTTGTGCCAGCGTTTTTTCCAATCCTCGAAGCAGTTCTGATGTGCACTTTTTAGTATGTCTTTGAGCTGTCTCAGCGAACCGGTTTTTATTTCCTCAATCGTCGCAAAACGCCGTCCTTTCATGGATCTCTTCAATCTTGGGAACAGGAAAAAGTCGCAAGGGGGGCAAATCTGGAGAACACGGTGGCTAAAGCATAATACGGTGTTGTTTTTGGCCAAATAATCTCTCCCAAGCAAAGATGAGTGGGCAAGTGCATTATCATGCATTATCATGATGCAATAACCATGAATTTTTTTCCACAACCCTGGCGTTTTTTTTTTCGTATTGCTTTACGCAAACGGCGCATAACTTCAAGGTAATACTCCTTATTTACTGCACGACTTTGTGAGAGAAACTCCTGATGTACTACACCATGGTAATCGAAGAAAACAGTGAGCAAAACCTTAACATTTGATCGAACTTGACATGTTTTTTTTTGGTCTTGTCTCTCCTGGACTCTTCCATTGGGGCGATTGGACCTTGGTTTCGATGTCATATACCCATGATTCGTCACCAGTTTTGACCCTTTTAAGCAAATCTGGGTCATCGTTGACTTCATTCAACAATTCCTAAGCGATGCTTATGCGACGTTGTTTTTGGTCAAAATTCAGCAATTTTGAACGAACTTCGCTGCCACACGCTTCATTCTCAAAATTTCCGAAAAGATTGCATGGCATGAGCCAACCGATATGTCGACATCCCCAGCAACTTTTCTAATTATGATTCGACGATTCTCCATAACAATTTTCTTCACTTTCTCAACATTTTCATCGGTTGTTGATTTCCTGGGGCGTCCAGAGCGAGCGTCGTCATTCACATCTTCTCGACCTTCTGTGAAAAGCTTGTAAACATTTTTTTGACCCATAGTACTCTCACCGCATGCCACTGTCAACATTTCAAGTGTTTTGAGCACTTAATTGCATATTTTAAACAAAATTTGATGCAACTTCGTTGATCTATTTTTTTTTGTTCGATAGCAGAAAACCGCCGAACACGCAAAACATTTGTCTTATTTATGCCTCTCACAAACAAACTAAAAATGCTATATAGATAAAACCGTCAACTGAGGGTACAAACATAAAAGAAATAATAATCGAGAGTCGAATAGCCCGCGAAATTTGAAAATGCATCTTATTTTTTGAACACACCTCGTATACAACAAAGATCGATGTTATCAGGTTCATTTTTTTCAGATTTTACAAAGCATTATAACGCTGTATCTTCAGAAATATAAATAATTGACGTGTGCAATTTTGACACTACAGCCATAAAATTAAATTTTCATAAACTGGCAAATTTGTTTGGATAGATATGTAGTCAAGAATGCGTGGGTAAAATTGGTTATTATATATTTATTATATATATATATATATATATATATATACATACATATTTGTATTATATATTATATTATATATGAGGTAACGGAAAGGCTACATCAATGGCTTCCATTTTCATTTTCGTTCATCAAATAGACATGATCGATTTATGCATTTTTAACGTCGTATTTTCTATAAAATTCCGCTACATTTAGTGGAATTTGGTACGCACTATGAGTTTGATTATATACTGTCTCAAAATAGAAATCGATTGCATTGTCACGCTCCTTCTGATGGCTCCCGTACAAATTGGGCCATCTGCCTAATGCCATTTTTGTTGTTACTCCTATTTTGTAGTCTGAACCAAACTAAATTCATGTTTTTTGTGTTGATTTACATTATATAGCAAAACATGAGAAAGGCTGGTCAAGTAGTAGTGCCCATTCTGGTACGTACCACACAAATGATCGATTTAACCCATGTATTTTCAGCTTCAAATCTTTCTAGCGGTTCCGTTCGCTGAAATTTGGCACAGGCCATGCGTTTGAGATAGTTCTGAAAATGAAAATGAACTACAGTTCCATGTCCATTTGAGCACCTCCTATTTAAAAGAATTTTTCGAAACTAAATTTATTCAGCTTCTCAAACGGTCTTCGGTCTAAATCGAAATACTTGTTTAAACGTCATATATGGAATGGACAACACCGCCACTTCTGGTACTCTCTACACATATTTTCCAAGGTTCATTTCTTTTATTATATTGTGCAAAATTCTCAATAGTTTAACATGCATCAGACTGCCAATGGTCTACAATATTTCTTGTCTTATGATGCCTCAAATGTAAATTGGCTAATTATTTCTCTATAATTTCTCAGCGACAGGCAGTCCGTTGTAATAACTATGTGGTATAAATAGCAGGTGCCTGCGGCGTTGCACGCGTGATTGTGCAATTGAAATGAATATAAAATACTAAATATAATTTTTCTATAATTTATTTAACACTGCCGTTTCCATGATTCTAACTTCAATGGTTTTTATTCCACATCCAGTTGAGCTCCTAACAATACAAGCTTCGAACAACACAGCATACATAACTGTCATTGGCGCAATTTGGTAAAAATGATGCTGTTGTCTTCTTCGATCTTTTTTATGGTTTTTCCCTGAAAAGCCAATTTTAGTAAAATCCGCTTTAATCCGTATAGACCACAAGAGCAATGTGCACCTTAAGTTTGATCCTTTCTTCTCCCTTCAAATATTTATTGTTTGATGTTCCGAAAACGGTGCTTTCGAAAAATACCTTTTATGGCGCGCCTACATACTAATAGTTATATTCACATTAATTTTAATGATTCTGGCATCAGCAGTTTGCCTTGGAAAATTGTATCATTTTTGTCGCAATTCTTTCATGTTTTACTCCCTAAATGCACATTTTTTTAAAAATGCATTCTCATTTTACACTTTTTTGAGAATACTGGTACCTTTTTTGCCCAATCTGACTTCTATTATATCGCTTAAAAACACAAATAAACATTTAAATTTTCACATTTAACAGTTTAGTTCGGTATGCGTTACTTTTTCCTCAGTTTTTGCCTCCAAAAGTACGAATTTAAACTTTTTCCTGGAAATCAATTTTTATGATCCTGTATGTATATGCTCGTTTGAACCAAGCGATCGTACCGAATTTCATCCTTTCTACCCTGTTTTGTGCATAAAAGTGCTATAGGTCTAACTTTTTTTAACCATGTTTTTAACACCTAAAGTTACAAATTTTAAAAATATTCCTTCTTGTTTCTACTCTAAAAAAGAATAGGACTTTGGCTGAAAGTATATATGAAGGAAAAAACCAGGTCTAATCGGTATATAGAATGATCACATTATCTAGAATGTATGTAAGCTCAACAAGCTGTTCAATTGGAACGTGTTTTCGCTGATTGGTAGACAAGACAATTGCCGTAAATCTGTATGAAACTTCGTAAAACGTGGCATTGCCCAATATATTGCCACACTGTAAACGGGGATAATGAATGGGTCATATAAGCCCACCTCTTCTTTTACCTCCCACAGAAACCACAGATTTTCCGAAATTGAATTTCCCTCCCGTAACTCCTCATATGTAACATGGAGTACCCCACATTTTTGGTCATTGCATTGATTTATAATGTTTGTGAAATTTTCAGAAAATCGATCGAAAAACCACACCCTTTCTGGAAGCGCGTACACAAATGACCGATTACCTCATATATTCTTAAGTTCATATCTTTTTTATAGTTGCACTATATTTAGTTAATTTTTAAACATGTTCAGCATTTGGTATACACCGATACATTCATTCCTATATCTCCCATTCGATTGGCCGATTTTCCGAAAGACAGTCGTTCTGCTGTAGTCTGGAAATATGTAGCAGCTTAAATTTATGCTCATTACATTGCGTTACAATTCTCTGTATGGCTGAATAAGAAAACTCGATGAAGTAATTATGTTTGTATATAATTATACTTCCCATGCAAATGACCAATTTATTTAACATATTCTTACTTTCTATATATATTTTAGTTCGATACATTTGGCCCATATCTTGCATTTGGTAAATCATTTTCTTAGAACTTAAGTGGTCGACGAAACTAACCGATTTATCGAAATTTAATTTTCCGCTACGTCCTTAATTCTCGGCCTGAATTTAATCAAATTCTTTGCAGATCTATCGCGGTGTATAGCTGTGTGAAACATGAGAAAATCCCGCGAATGTGAGAAAATTGACTGGTACCTACAATAAAAAATAACTTATTTAACTTACATATCTCTCGATGCATAAATTTCGTTCAGTCGTACTATTTAGTATAAATGAGCACACATCAGAGGAAAGAATGTAGACTCCACTGCCGGCTTAATAAAAATCGGTGTGTAGTGAATTACTAGAAAATGAAACTTCAATTCACTAAATCTCATTTTATTTTAGTTTGCGTGAAAATAGTATGTAATTAAAATAAGTACGCAAACTTCCTTGAATAATGTTCTTACTTATTTTGAGTAAGAAGGTACTTGCGTCATATGGAGATCAATTTTGGGCTACACCAAAGCTGAATATACTACCGTGCAAAAAGCATGAGCTGTTTTTTATTCTTTAGATCTGTATTTATTAGTTTACAAATATTCATGGTCTCCATAGCATTTCTCACGGAATGTTTCTAATCCTCAAAGCATGTCAAATAGTAACCTTTGGGCACGTTCATCAGGTCGACATTTTGAGTTTAAGAAATAATCGAAAATCATACGGTGCTAAATGTGGTGAACACAGTACTTGTGGAGAAATGTTAGCTGAATTGTTGTTGTGTCCACAAATCCGACCATTTTTGAAATTGTTTTACGCAAACGTTTGAAATGCCAACATCGTGAGCAGCAAATTTAGGAGTTGTTGAATACGACTTTAATCGGTCATTCTTCGTCTTCTACCGAGGTCCTTTGGAACATTCTAAAGTTTTCCGCAGCAGAAATTCTATACCGAAAACAACATTTAACATGTGTACGAGCACATTATTGCATGTCACAGTTCTACCAAATTAGGAAAAAAATATTTCTGACATCACTGCAGCTTTATTTTTTGGACACCATGTCAACACTTTAATAACAATCACATATTGCTTTCAATGCAGATTAATCGGCTCCTTGATCAGGCCACCTTAAATGGTACAGATAGATATAGAAATGCTGTTGGGTACCACTAATTAAAGCGTCAAGGTAATGAAGGCATCAAGACTATAAAGATACAAATGAACGATGCAGATCATATCATCGCTCATATACTATTGGAGTGAGATTCACTATCATACGAGAAATGTATCAGAAAACTTAAGGAAGTTCAATGAAAAACAATGTATTCCAACTTATGAACCGCATTGAAAAGATGACGAACATGGTGACTCATAACAACCGTCCAACAACGAAAATGTGTGAAGAATGCCATACATTTTTTTGGCTAACGTCGAATGCTAATTTTCAACACCATTTACAAAAAATTATATTTCGGAAATTCATTTTCAAATATATCATACTAATTGCTTGTCGTGGATCAAGAAAGAAAGAACAGTTTTATTTCTTAAGCTCAAAACGAAATATTTTGAAATATTATTATTGACTCTTTGGAGTTAAACAAGCAAAATGACAACACATTACTGGTGATGCATTGTAGGAAAGCATGATAAGTTTTTGCTGCATTTTTGTCAAAACATTGCGCTTCTTTAGGGAATGATTTTTCCTTTAAAGGGCTCAGCTACGATATACTGAAATGTTTTTTCTAGAAAGGCGGAGAAATTAAAATTTCTTTCTTAAACTGTTCACTTTCCTAGGCCAACAATGTGCCGCAGTACAATGGATATACTCGTATCAACCGCCACGTACATTCATTTACAGATAAGCAAACATTGAGTTCAGTTAGCGCAGATGGCGCCAATCCGCTGGGAGCTTAAAAGCTTTTAAGATGCCAGAGAAGCCTATTATGGCGATTTTCTAATACATACTGTGGTGTGCCCATTTCTATGCCTTCAGAGTCTTTTCAAACTAAAGGAACGCGTTGTACCATTTCTTAAAGAAGATCCTTCTGTCCGTTTTTGTTTTGAATTGCTGCGGCAATTGGGTTAACACCAATGTCGAACTTCTTGCACAGAATCAAGATCTTCAACAACTGAAGAAAATGAGATACGATGTTACACTGCAGCTTGGGTTTGGAAAACATTTTTCGAAAGAAGCTGATGAAAATCAAGAAAAAAATTTGAACTGTCATTTTCTGTTTTAAAACGCATGTTTAATAAGTATCACAAAAGGCAGATGCTAAAATTGAACATATTATTCGCACTGAACTCCAAAGGAACGTGATCTCACAGAATCAGTTTTGATCTACATATCCGAGTTTCGAGTTGTTCGAAAAATCTCTTTCTTGGAAAATTCGGTTTTCGGATATTCGGCCTACAAAATAATAGAATAAACCGGTCTTTTCTGGTTATCTCTATGGAGCAAACTTAAAAAGGAAAATCCACCCACAACTACGTACCACGTTTTTAACTTATTGACAAAAATTTACCAGTTTATTTGCATAATAAACGGTAATCAGATTTATGGAAATCGTTTGCCTCAAAATCATTTAGAAAATATTCCAGGCAAATAAAAACGTTTTTAGTGCTTTATTTTTATCTTTATCAGATGGATGATCTATGATCTTTGTACATATAATAAAACTACACATACAGATATTTAATTTTGATATATTGATACTTATTTATTTATTTTCATAGTACTAAAATTGACAAATAAGAGCTTTTATAATAAACAAGTACAAGTTTAAAATGATTTCAATAAGAAATCTTCTACAGTAGATGCAGGCGACTGCAGAATATTGAAAAAAAAAGAATAGAAATAGAATATACTACTACCCAATCCGATAAACATTCTGGAAGGTAGTTCTCAGCATTAGAACATTATTTTTAAAATTCTATATTAGAGAAGCGAAGAGTTTTAAGCAAGACTTGATAAATAAGATATATTATGATCTTATAAATATCACAAAATTTCCGTATCCAACTTTCGTCCACAAAATGTCGCTTAGGGTAATACAGGGTGGCGCAATACAAAAGGTATGGTTAAAGTAAATCTAAGGCATTGTAGAGTAATAAATGAAGTTTATTTTTTAAAAATAGCATCATCTAAATGGTGGCTCTCTCTACGACGGCACTCCTCTAACCGAACTATGAAGTCAGACTCTTTCAATTCTTGTGTTAATTGCAGCCTATATGGATGCAGTTTAAGATCCAATGTTAAAATTCGTTGCAAACTTCGTCGCGATAATTGTAAGACAGACGATCTCTTGCGAGTCGACATTTGTGGATTTCCTCGTAGTGACTCCATAACTCTCTCAACATTGTCTTCGGTCCTAGATGTTCTTGGGCGACCATTTGCTTGTGGTTTAAATGTTGAACCGGTCTCTTCAAAACGCTTTACCCATATTTTAATTAAATTAGCATTCGGAGCGTCACTATTTCGCCGTAGTCCATATTCAGCACAATATAGTCGCCTAGTAGCAATATATGAACGAGAGTTCTCGTAAAATGTGCGCACGCAAAATGCGCGACGCTTCCCGTCGAAGTAATTCATAGCGACTAAAACTCCATGAGCCCGCCAACCCAACGATGTAGGCGCCCCCCCGCCCGCGCCGTTTCTACCCCGCAAAAAAAGATGATGCAATATGCACGTTCTATTGCGCCACCCTGTAATATGAACGGTAATAAAACTGTTGGACCTTAATAAAAACTTTCTACAAAATCCCGTCTATATTAATTTTACATCATTTGGGAATATTTTCGGTACGAGAATAGATTTTGGTTCCAATTTTCGAGATATCAGAAAAATCAGAAAAATATTTGTTGAAGACAATTATTAAACGATCAATATATTATCTGAACAAATATTGGCAACGACGTCGTGAACGTATGTATATTAAAGTCAGTTTATCTAACTGAAATTTCTATAATGGCTCGAACAAATTTAGTTACAAGTTTGCTTGTACTTACAAATTACGCAGTTTAATAGATTCATTTTCTGTGAGAATTACCGCAAGGAATACTTACATATCACATTTGTCAATAATTTGGGATTTGCTTTATCATTCTACATATACATTATCGTATTCACCAGAAAGTTACAAAAAAATCAATTTTAATGTTGAACTAAAAGTTAAATCGTTTTGCCTTTGCGTTTTGTCTCTATTTTGATAAAAAAAAATACTCAAACTTTAGCTTTTTGAATTAGTGAAGCTTTGTAAAGATTCAACACACCAACATTGAGAACATTTTTTATGGTTTAATTTTCTTCGACTAACTGTCAATTCACAACTTTGAAACAGTAGTTTCAATTATTGTCCGTCATCATTCATTTTCTTCCGAAAATTGTGGTTGTAAAATTATTATTTTAACTTAATACTAATCTGATATAAAATGGGAAAGCTGATTTCAAGCTGTCGGCAATGACAAATTATGCTAGGTTTAAATAAATACTCTATTATTCCTATATTATTTTCAAGAATCTAAATTTATATTTGTTTATTTAATTCTTCACTTTTAACATGAGATCAAAAACCGAAAATTGAAGGTGAAAGTTTTTGAAACAAAAACGACATACGGTTTTCGGTTTGGTATGCAATAGCAACAATTGTGTGACGATCTTTTGATCTAAATCATGCTCATTTTCATCCAGATGGCTCTCTAAATTGTCGTACTTGGCCTTCAGGAAGGCTGAAGGCATCTGTGATTGATCAGGCATTAATATTACATGGCGCTAAATCTCGCGAACAGACATGTAAATGTTTTCGATACCAGATGTAAAATTCAATAGACTTAAGAATGCCCTTATGCATTGTTGCACAAATGTAATGTAAGAAGAGGTAACGTATTATGAATAAAAAAAATCAAACTTTCTGAAGTCTTTCGTTTGGGAAATGTAGAGATCACCGATTTTTGTTAAATCGGCTGTTTCTATTGAATTAAAAATGCGAAACAATGGATATAAAAGTCGAATAAGGTTTGGCGAGTTTAGCACAAGTAATTTATAGATATGGAAGAAAGATTATGGTGGTTAAAGCGGACATTGGTATGGGAGGTACCAGAGGGAGCGTGGTTACTTAATCGATTTTTACTGATTTTATAGAAAATGTGATGAATAAAAATGTATACTACTAATCGGCTTCGATCTTTCAAAGTATTAGTCTGTGCCAAGTGTTATGAATTTCCATTAAGATTTACGACGGTTATCCACCAGCAAGCCGGACAAACAGACGGAGATCGCCCGGTTAGCTTAAAAAGTCATGAAACTTCCGGGTGTTAAATTTTCGCGGTATCAAATGATACCTTCGGGTGAAGGTATGAATAGGAGATTTGACACATATGCTACTAATATAGAAAGAAATATATCCGAACGAAAAGGGGTGTGGCACCACCCACTTTTTGTTCGGATTTAGCGGTAGCTATACTAACCATTGTGCTGGCGTCAATCACGAAATTACCATAAGCGGTGTTGGGCTAAGGGCACTGCTACACGTTCAATATATATTGAACGCCATCCAATATCGCGATATTTATTGAACGTGTAGCATGCGGTATTAATTGATCGCGATCCATATCACAAAATGGCCTAAATTATGGAATCCAGATCGCGGATCGTGGATCGCGTGATAAATATTGAACGTGTAGCATTTTCATGATATTAGATCGCGATACGTTAATAAGAAGTGGAATAAAACATAAAATAAAAGACGCAGTGCAAAAAATTTAATAAATAAAAAGTAAAAAATGTTATTATTATCAAGCAAGCAAAATAACCGAACACGATTTTTTTTGGTTTTCTCGCGACATTTTTTTAATAACCGATCTGCACTGCACAAAAAAACGTAAATACTGACGCGATAAATATTGAACATGTGGCATACGCTCGTGATCCATCAATCCATTAAAATGGATCGCAATCCAAATATCACAATATATATTGCCCTAAGATTAGCAAGTAAAACCGCACACTTGACGATGTAAATTTCCATATATCGAGAACTGTTAATATGGGAGTTGATACGTATGCTGTCGATATAGTGGCATGTCATAGCAAAAAGTAAGTGGAATAACACTCCATTGTGAAGGAAGGAAGTAGCGACCAAACTGATTGCCATCAATGCTTAAGTGCATGTTTCGGTCTAAAACGAAATTGTGATATAATATATTATGTTATGATTGAAAAAAGGGCGCAGATCCGTCCATTCTACGCAAAAATTTAAGCGCCCATATCTCATAAACTATTTCAGAAATTTTAATAATGCTAAGTTATTGACAGGACCAGAATACTTCCGGAAAGAATTGTGCAAATAGCCGTGGTATTAACAATTCTGTCCTGGTTTTATTTTATACATCGAGTTGAATATTACACGGTTATAGCAAATGTTTTTGTCCCACTTTAATTGTGGCGTTGCACCGCACATAAGTTTGTTTAGTTTATTTATAGTATCTTAAGTGAATGAGGTTTCTGCAAATCATTTCATGTTAAATTTGAGGTGAGCCAAGTTTCTCGGGTCTCTATAACAAAACTAGCATGAGGAAAATTAAACGAATAACTGATTCTTTCGGGTCAAATACCTACCCTTCCACCGGTGAAGGTACAAAAATTACTTTTTGTATGAAAAGGAACAAAAATGAATTTATGGCACATTTCGATTTCTGACACACAAAGTTTCCATAGCAATGTGAGATTATTTTTAATATTTAGTACGACGGGTATTGCCAAAATTGATACAATTGATACAGCTAAAAATTGTATATTTTACTAAAAGAGTTTGGGTGTTTTTTAGAGTTTACGATCCTCTGTTTGCAACAATTTGCGAATTCATTCGAATGCTTTAGTTATGTGTATGCGCACAATTTATTCTACAATTTTAGAAAGTACTATTACTATAATGATATGGCATATACATTTTTTTAAATATGAAAGCGTATATGCGTAAGCGATATTTGAGGAGATTTCAAAAAAAAAAAAAAAAAAAAAAATAATATAAATTTTTTTACTATTTCTTCCTTTAGTTCAAAATATTCCTCGAAAGAAGGAAATCTGACCTACTTTCAAGACGGACTGGTGAAAATTGAAAGTGAATTAATTCATTTACCGGGTAATGTGTCTTTCACTTTGAAATTATATTCCAATGTGAATAATATGTCAAAAACCACGACAATGATAATTTAGTATAGACTTCACAGTCATATAGATATTTTTATAAACTTGATTTCCTGATAAGACGAGTCATGTCAAATGTTAACAGTAGACTATGATGTTGCTGTGCATTCAACAATGCACAATCGGTAATTTAATTCGATCGATTTATTATAAGTTTTGCCAGGCAAGAGGAAAAATCGGATTTCCGAAAATCAGACAATTTGTGTGAGAAGTGCCAGAAGAGGTGTATCGGAGCGGCCCATTCTCATTTTTAAACTTTACATTGGAAAATGAATGCATTTAAATTAATTTAATTCAATCGAATAAGAGATATGAACTTATAAATTTGTGGGTTAATCAATCATTCATTCAAATACAAAGTGCAAAAATTTATGGATGTACGAATTAGAAGCTACAGAGAAGCATTTGAATTTAGGAATATCGGTCAATAAGTAGGTCGAACAATTTCCGGTAAAATATTAGGCAAGTTTTGATAAGTTTCATAAATATTAGAGGTAGTAACAGCGTTTTCCAGTCAGGCAGACAGACGAAAAATGATCAATCAATTTAAAAAATCCTGAAACAGATTTGGTCAAAACATACTTGGTACTTTAATGGCCTTCTTTTGAGTGGTAAATTCATGTCGCATCAAATGATGTATACCGTCATTGCTTCGGGTGAAATTATGCCACAATAACATCTTCTGCCATGTTTATTTTAAAAAAATTTTCATTAAAAAAAAATTACGAAATGAAACACTGGCTACGAACTTAGTATGTGATTTTCTAGTTTGCTGCAGTCTCGGAACTGTTGTTTAGGAATACATTAACAAGAACTTATTTATTTTTTTCCTTTTTGGAAGCCGAATTGGTTGTTACTTAAAATTGTTTGTTTGTAGAAATGTTCATTCAGGGGGTTAAACAACCATCTACTTAAAGTTGATACATTTGATACCAGCGTTATTATTATTAGAGTAGTCGCCTTGTTTTGAGATCTATGAATTATTGCAGATAATAATTTAACTACTCATATATTTCACAATTTATAGTATACATTTCAGGTCTAGAAGCAATTTACTCTACTCTTTTTTATATCCTATGCTCAGACAGTTAACTCAGTTAATTATGTATGAACATGATTTATAATTTATTGGTCTAAGCAACATTGAACAAATTAATTACATTTTCAGTTATAACGTTAAAAACAGAAAAATAACACCTCGAATCGAAAAAGGCATTGCCGATAGACGAAAAATCAAGAATTTTACTGCTGTTACGTTTTATCACTTTTATTTATTATATTATTTGCTTATTATTTTGCATGGGCGAGAGTCATGTGACGTGAATGCAATAAATCTAATTGATCAAAAAGCTCTCGAAAAATTAATTTAGTCAAACGAACACAAAGTTGAACAACACACTGTAGTCACTTAGAAGTACTTCAGTTTCAGAATCAAGTGCAAAGTAATCCGTAATATCAAATTTAGTTCATAATTTTAACCAAAGTATCTAATAGTCCATAAATAGAGATAAAAATATATTGATGTGGACATCCCGCACTTTCAATCCCGAAATATGTTACGAAGTAAACTTATTGAAAGCGGTAAGCCAAGATATGTGTTGGCATGAGAATAGAGTAAGTGGCTTATAGTGGATGGGTGTATGTCACGAAACAAATAACCAGTACAAATATTTGGATCAGGTGAACTGACTTATGGACGCCGTCATCGTATGCTCTATTGCAAGCAAATAATTAGTTTGTGTTATCACCTGCAATTTTGTATTAATATAATACACTCACACGTATACCTCCTATGAATTGTGGTACTGGAACGGTGTACCGGAAAAAAGAAGTACATTTTCATGTAAAGCATACGAGTAAATAGGTCTTAAGGTAATATCACGAGTAGCAGGTCATTTGGGTAATCAGCGTACAAATGTGATTCCATTAGGTCCAAGTATTAGAATCTGTCAGTGGAAAGGAAGGTGATTGGTTAAAAATTGAAATAGTTTATTAAATTTAAAGAAGACAAAATTAAGATAAGTTGAATGACGGTCTCCCGAAAAGGTGGAGAATATAACCCCGGAAACAGGGGCTATACGGCACTGTTTAAAAAGCATGGATAAATCAAATTTTGGAACGATGATATTTGACACATTCATCACTTTGTGTTGAAAGCATCAGAAGAACGGTGGTCGGCTCGTCCAACAACAGTTGCAAAACAGAGCTTAAGAAAAAAAATTAACATGTGCGGCAATTTTAAACATTTAAAAAATGATAATAAAAGCAAAGGTTTATGGTCGTTTGTATAGGGAATAAATGAAGGGGCGTAGTAAACTGTAAACAAATTCCATTAAAAGACTACAAAACTGAAAATATTTTAAGATGACCTTTTTTAAACTTAGAACTTATTACAATTACACTCCAATCATCTGCATTCCTTCAGCCAAATCCTGTTAACTCTGACAATTCGTCACCATTGGCAGTGTTGTCAGAAAAATTATGTACTACGTGCTCTCTTAAAGATATGGCTCTTTGTCGCAACTCAGCTTAATACGTCATTTTATCCTTTCGGGATATAACAGTACAGAATAGTACAGTAACAGTACTTACCTTCACCTAACTTCAATTTTTGTTGCCGCGAAAGTTTTGGGGATGCCATTATGAGAAGTAATAAATTGCTAGGATTTTATCCACAAATTATCTGAATTAATACAAAGTTCTATATTTACTGTAAAAAATGAAAGATATCAAATTAGAAATATGTGAGTTCAACATATAGTTCAGTACATGTGCCCAATAACGAAAATTGTATGGGTGGTAATAACAACATCAGGGTAATTGCTCAAGTAAAAATATGTGGATTAAATCGGTCATTTGTATGATACCAGATACCAGAAAAAGCACGGTTAGCCTTCGATTTTCCCAAATTCTGTAAAGGGTTATGAGGTAAAATAATGAATGAAAAATCAAGTCGCAATACAATACAGAACAGTGATGTTATTATGATGATTAATGAAGTAATCCTCAAATAAAAGACCAGCGGAACGAAAAATAAAACAATGAAATAACGTCCAAAAGGGATGAAATAAATCCCAAAATGAAAAAATTAAACTATGCTGTGGAAATATAATGAAATATTCTCCAATTATTCCCCAAAATTTTAGACTTTGTTCTATAATGAAACAGTTAAAAAAATGGAATTGCCCGTATTCAAAATTTTGTGTATTCATACCAGGGTCCACCACCGGAACAAAATTAAATTGAAAAAATAATTGTGATATGTTCTAGATTTTGAAATCGAAGCCAATAATACCTATATACACAGTTTTTATTCTGATTCCACAATCGGATAATTTTTTTTTTTTTAACTTTGTTTCTATTTTATACATGCAGAACGAAATTACTAATAATTTTGATTTTGATTCTTACACCAGAAACAAAATTACAAACAATTTTAATTCAGATTCAGCTTATGAAACCAGAATTTTCGTTTCAGATTGAGATAATGAATCAATGCAGGTTTGTAATTTCATTTTAAATAATAAACGAATGAATGTATAAAGTAATTTCGTTATTCGAATATGAATCAAAAATAAATTTGTAATGTATCGTACTTTAAATAAGTCTACAATGTCAAACTCGAAACGAACTTTCGTGACAAGAATGCTTGAATCGTACCTTCTGATTTTGGGCTGCGCAGTTTCACAACTGCAAGCAAAAAAATTTAAAAACATGGTGCAAAAAGTACCTATTTGTGTAGCTAAAATATTTTGATCATTTTTCAACCACCGCGATTTTTCTTTTACAGTTAAGTAAATAACATAAGCGGAAAACTGAGGAAATATGTCGTATTTTTTCATGGTCTATATAACTAAAATTGTCACTCTGGAGCACAGAGAAAACTTGGAATAAAAAAATTGCGCAAATGAAATATTTCAAAAAATATTACGAAAATGTGTATAATTAGTTTTTGGGTTATCCATTTTTTTTTCTCAACTATATTTAAATAAAACGCACATAAAACTATGATTTCGATGAAACTTTTATTTCATTATAATTCTTGGAAATAGCCATTATGTACGAAATACAATGTCATTTAAGTGACCACTTCTGGATTTGTTACATCAGTAGATCCCTTTGAGGTAGCTTTCGAAAAAATACGGCCCAATGACACTTCCAGACCATAATGCGCACCAAATAGTCACTTTTTCCGGATGAATTGATTTTTCCACAAACACTTCTGGGTGAGAAATGAGCTTCATGACTGAAGAAAATTTTGTTCGCTCATGTTTGAATGTCCACTTTTGTAGTAAGTTTTAACTATTTTTACGCGTTCTTCAGATGGCCGGTATTTAACAGCTGACAGCCTTCCCAGACCGGCGGTTTTTGAACCACTAAATGGATAACCCTATAAAATTTGCAAGACCATGAACTTCAAAGTTATCAGTTTTCATACATTCCCCATTCATTCTTTAGAATTTTGTCAATTTTGAACTCCATTTCAATATCTTTGAATGTTTGAAAAAAAAAATTCTTTAGGGTTACTATCAGAAATATGTTGATAATAATAACAACGGTATCTAATTTTTGACTACAATGAAATAAGCCTCATATTAAATAAAGTAATCCCTAAACATGAATAATATGAAATATTCCGAAACAAGATTTATTTGAACTTTGTTTTATTCGACTGATATTATGTATATGTAATAATAAATAGCAACAAAAAATTGTTAGTGAAATAACAAACCCCAAATGTTTCTAGTAATTTTTATAGATTCAATTTCAATCGCCAATGAAGAAAATGTGATTCCTAGATCCGCAAATGAAACCAAGTTATCGGTTCGGTATATATTGGAGCTGTGTATAAACTATGTACCAAATTCACCACAAATCTATTATTTTGGATGTTTAAGTCAGTTAAGTTGAATTTTTCGGGCCAAGATAAAAGAGACAAATTTGAGGAATCGACTTGAAGCAAGAAAAAAATCGACCTATTCATGCCTATTTCAACAATATTCATCCTGATATTAACTGGACCTAGCCGCACCTGCCATATGTAATTTCATAGCATGCTTTACAAGGACTGCAAAGTAACCAATATTTGCGTGCTCCAAACGTTACGAATTAATAATAACTTAAATACCCTAAACCATATAGTGGATTAGGGCATACAAATTGAGCATTCACTAATTTTGAAATTGCAATTGCTGTCTTCGGGAAAGAGCAATTTATGTTATTGCATGTTACTGTTTCATAATAGCCAGTACGACGGGCAGACAGAACAAAGACTCAGACTGTTATACGAATTTCATTCCATTCAGACGCAATGACCGACTGCATCAATGAATGAATGAACGGTCATATGACTGAACGAATAAATGAATGAATGACTTGAATAAGGCTCAATGATGCGTGTGTATTTGTTCGAATTGCTGGCAAATGTTGTTTGGCAACAAGATGCATGTTGATTGTTAAACTTTGCTGTACGAACGCAGATGAATAAATAATGCATGAGTATCATTTTGTTCTGTATTCTACGTTTTTCTTTTCGGGGCAAGGGGAACATCAAGAAATATGAACATTTCTGCTTTTGTTACATGTTGGTACGAACAACTGGGACACAAGAAACCTGATAGAAAGGAAACAGTTGAAATGCACACAACGTTCAGCGACAGCAACACGAGTTACTGTTTGTAGCTTCGACTTGATTGGTATGCAGACTCATTGTTTTTTTGTGTTATAAATTTAATGAAACGGTATCAAATGTCATAACGTCACCGTCACCAACTTCATCGCCAACATTTTCACCAAGCCGGACACAAATCCAAATCAATCCACCTTCATTATATTTCCTATGCCAGAGTGTAGCCCAGACAAGCTGTACTTGTTTCTCGTCTTGATGTTACTGAATGTGTAGTGTTTTCATTCACGAAAATTTGTTTGGCGATCAATCGCTAACCCGTGTTTATCATATAAAACAGTTCAGAGAACAAACTGCACGTCATGTTCCTTGCATCCTGTCGATGTTGTGGTCAAACTAAACATGGCAGTAGGAATTCCAAATGAACGAAAATAAGATGTGATTGAACGGAAGATAGTACCAAATTGAATTGGAATGGCCATTCAACGCATAAAAAGTACTTAAAGAGTCTGGTAGCCAACTTAAATCACATCGATAAGTTATTTTTGGTTCGCTGATTTCACTATGAAACAAATGAAAACATTTGTTTGAGCATCGAGCAAATCAAATTATTATCATGGCATCACAAATCCCCTTTGCTGTGTAGAATTTTTTGCATCATTTCCAAATCATAAACTGTTCGGAATTTTTCTCTACCATGTCCGACAGCGTTGTGTCTCCTTCATCATTTCTCAATCTTATCTAACATAACTTTTAGAAGAAACAGTGGAATCACAACAAAAGTCAAATGGTGAATCAAATCGAACAGATTATTGATAGTTTGACCGTACCCGGCCTGTGGTACAGAAATTGGGACAATTTTTATTGAAAAATGTGAAATATGCAAAATACACTGTAAAAAAATGTTGTATTTTGTGCCTAAGTTAAGGTGTAGAAATGTCACATTTTGTTGTTTATTGCAATTCACGGATTTCAGAATTTCTTCAATAAAATTGTTTATTGTCCATTCTTGAAACAGGTGATGATATCATATATTAATCCTCCAAATAATTTTATATAAAGCCTTAGTTAGGAAAACACGTATTGATTGATTTAGACTAGGAATGACAAAAGAACGTATTAAGTTTGTTTTGTAATTCCAACTGTCAATCGAATATTCTCTTGTTATAATTTAGTAAACAAACATATTTTCAACTGAATCGCCCAACACACTCACGATTGTTCTTCCTATCAGAACTACTTAACTAACGCTTACGCCATTAAAGTTCATTATCGTATATTTCGAGCATTCTCAATGGAAACTTGCTTAATGCTTAATTTTAAATCAAATCTTGGAATGGTTATTTCGAGTCCACTAATAATATGTGTATTTCATGAAAATAATATACAATTTCAGGATCTCTTAAATAGAACTACTAACTGTGTACGTTCATTCTCAATTTTTACTTTGCTTAAAATAGAGTATACATATTTTATTGTTGTTATATTGTTGTTTGGGTTTTTGAACAAAAGATGTAAAAACTAATCCAATGTTCGTATAAAAACCAGTACGAAAATTTCGGGCGTATGAATCGACTATATCTTCACTCAGCTTCATCGTGCATTGGAGCAAAAGTAGAGGGGTTGCAGAAGGGGCGTTATAAATTTGTAGGTATTAATAAACAAGTTCTACTAATTAAAGTACAATAAAAGAATCAAAATTTCACTTTACACCAAAAACTCTTGACAAGAAATTATAGAGAAACCATTGATTATTACAATATCGGATAATTTGTATAGGTGGTACCCATTTTCATTCGCAGAACTAAGTACACCAAACGCTTGATGTGTGCTAAATTATACTGAATTTATTGTAACTTATAAACCTAAATATACGTGGGTTAAATTACGTAAGTTTTATAGGAGGTACCAGTAACGATCTGGATATTCATTCAATAATTGAGCATTACATCAATAATTACAACGCAATTAATTAGGGATTACAAGGGAAAAATAACATTTCGTGCAATTTGCTTGTGGGTTAGCAAAGGGCGCTTCCATCCATTTCCATTCCAAGAATTTGTTCGTTTTTTTATTTTTATTTTATGTATACGCATTAATTTTCACTAAATGTGATTAAATTTGGAGGAACTGAATAAATGATGTGAACCTAAAAACAAATTGGGTTAAGCATGTTATTTGTATAGGACATACCATAAAGTGCATGGTTAATCGATATATGGAAAAATATTAAACAGTGCCAAGTTTTAATAAAATTCATGAAGATTTAGAATAGTCGTCGGGTCTACCGATTTACAGTTTTTGTCACATTAAATTGTGTATTGTAAATCTTATTTCCATCTTGTGACGGTATATTAAACAGTTTTTCCCTTGGAATTTGTATCAGTATCGCAGTAACATTTTTAATATTTTACTGCGTAAGCTTCAAATATTTAAATTCTTTCGGGATTTAAGATAATAGTACGACTATGAGATGCTGTCGTCACTTTAGTTCAGAAAACGGTTATTAAAAACTTTAATGCGTTGTTTCAAAAGAAATATAAATTGAGGCCTAAGATCTTAGTGTACTTCAAAATACTGGCATGAGTGATAATTAGTACAAATTTTCAGAAGAATGTTTTATAATTTGAGGACACTTATGAGCAGAAAACGAAAAAAAAAAAACTTTTCTCACTATAACGCCCCTCTACAGAAAATTGGTGGACACAAAATTATTTCATTTCTGAACAAAAGCCACTAATTACCTATATATATTACTTAGAAAATTTCAAGGCAATCTTTCGATCCCGAAGACCATTAAGACAAATCTCAAAAAGTTTCATGAAGGTTTACGCAGCTATCGCGCCAGGAAGCCAATCAGGCAAAAGGATATCTCTCAATCGGTGTAAAAAGTCATTAAACCCTTTTGGTCAAAAGATACCTGTACCCTGTAAATCCCTTCCTTCTGCGTGTTTTTTATTTCACTTAACAAATGTTATATATGTTTATTCCTTCGGGCAAATATGTTTATTCCAATGCCTCAGAGAAATAATAACATTCAGTCGTAAATATTTGTAAAACTTCTTAAAATTTGTCACAGCCCAATATTTTGCCAAATCGTGGTTGAGAATTGTAAATGGGCTACGTTTTCTGGTACTTCCCTCGCAAATGAAGCTTTTACTTATAGTTCGCAAAAAGCAACAACCTGAGTTTTATCCATTTTCTTGGTATCTGTCTTGTCTTCATGTATAATACTAGGTAAAATCTGAAAAATTGATCGGTTAACCACGGTCCTTCCATTATTTTATATCAACCAGAAGCTCATAAAAGTAGTCTATCTATAATTGCGGCACACGCTGCGTGTCTGTGATCAGATATTCTTCTCTATCCTTATAAGAGCGGGGCTCTATTCCACACCCTTCGTTTATGATCTTTTGGTAGAATTTTCGGGCTTTATCTCTTTCCCCATATTCATCTACATTCCCACTCTCCCGCTCTTTACATAACCATTCCTTTCACCTAAAAGTTCAATGTATTTCTCTTCTGTTCACCTTGTAACGTTTTGTTTGAAGCGTTTTAAGCCTTGCCCTGTATATTCTTTCTTTTACCCAGACACTATACGGCATTCTTGTTTGATCCAGACTTATCTGATCGCGGTTTTTCATAGCCATGTGAAATTTTCGGCCTATTCAAAACTATCTCGGTGATATACAACTTAGTGACGTTTAGATTCCTTTGTGTCTGATTACGTATGTTTTTCGCTCTGCTCAGTCCCTTTCTCAGTATCTTAGCAACAAACGGCGGTGATCCGAGTCTATGTTGGCACCAAGGATCAAACCCACTTCCGGACATTCCAGTGTCATATCTTTAAGTCATGGATCTTATAACGTTTGCGGGTGTCATCGATGTTTAGGGGTTTTTGTTTTTGTAGTCGATTGAACAATGTCTTTCTGGTAGATAGAATTATTTTTGTAATTCTATCTACCAGACTAATTTTTTAAAACTAAGCACAGCCCAATATTTTGAATTCTTCGAAATTCAATTGTTTCCTTATTAAGCGTTATAATTATTGAATTATTATTATAACATATTCGTTCATTGGAGTTAATTAAGTTTTTGTCCATTGCAGTAGTATATAGTGCTGGAAAGAGGATAGTGGGAATGACTGATTTACCTCATACATTTCGAAAATATCTTTCCAGCCCTTGATGGAACTCAGTCAAATTTGGTTCAGGTCATGCATGCATGCATTTCATAAACTGAGTTCTTTTTAAGAACATTCCATACAAAAGATCGATTTAATCCATTAATTCTTAGCTTCATATCTCGTATTCAGTTGCACAAACGTAGATTTTGAGAATAAAAGTGGACATCAATGAAATTTTGCCGATTTTCTGAAATTAATTTTTTTTAATACTTTCACCCGTAGGAATGAATGGGTATATCAACTGGGACGATAAAAATGTAACGCCCAGCAGCAAGCGTTCAAGGTACCAATTATCTTTGACCAAATACGTTTCATGATTTTGTAAGCCCGACTTAAATGACGCCGTGGTGGACACGACAACTGCTGTAAATCTTTATGGAAATTCTTGAAGTTTGCTGTAGACAAAAATTTTCATAGGTTGGGGTGTTCCCAGATACCGGGGACTGTAAATGGGCTATATCGATCTACAACTTCTGGTACCTCCCACACAAATTGACCGCTTTTCCATAAACCAATTTCCTCGATGTAGCTCCTTATCTGTAATATGTAACAACCCCGACTTTTGTCCGTTTTATTGTATCATAATTCCGCGTAAAATTAAAAAAAAATCGACCTATTAAAACATCGACCTCTTCAATTGGTACACATTCAGTGTTTGTCTAAGTAGAATGTCAGAATGGAAACAAATCTCATTTCCACACTCATTCTGGTACCACCTATACAAATTGTCCGATTTTTCGACATTCAATTAGTTCTCTGTAATTTCTAATTAGTTAGCTGTAGTAGTCTAGATTTCTATTCATTGAATTTTTTGGCAATTCTCTAGACTTTCGAAAAGTCAGTCAAATTTGGTACAAGTCAATTAGTAGCAAAAGTAGTGCCCGAGAATGAAATCGAATTATACTGGTGTCTCACAAATTGACTGATTTTCCAAAATAAAATATGTTTTCTGTTGGTCTCCGAACGTAGGCTGCAGGATCTAAATTTTCCCCATTATTTTGCTTTATCTTCTAGATAAAATGTTGAGTAAACCGACACTTGTTCTGACACCTCCCATACAAATAACCAATTTATCCCACATAATCTTAGGTTCCTATCTTTTGTAGAGTTACACAAAATTCGTTGGAAAAATTGGTTTTCAAAAAATTTTAAAATATGTTGCTAAAAATCTAAATAGTTGATTTGTGACTATTTTCTCACTTCTTGGAACTGACTGCAAATTGACCGATTTGCTAAAATGTAATTTTTCCCCCGTAAAAATGCGAAAATAAACTTGCTTGGCGAAATATGGCAAAATTAACGTCATTTCCGCTGCCATACTTAATTACTCCTGGTTAATGTTTTTCATTCAATTCTTCTAAATGCAGAACTGTCCGTCAATTTAGAGCATTTGTTGATAAAAAGGAAGGAGTTACTAAGCGTCTTCTGACACTCCGCACACATTTGCACAAGTGCAAAGGATGTTAGGTGAAGGTATATATGAGTCAGTTCACTCAGCTGGGAAAGGGAAAGAAAGGGAATTTCGGTTGAAAATTGGTTGTTGTTTATTATTGAGATCGTATAGAACTTAATTGATATAACAGAACAAAACACGAATTTTAATTATGTCGCTAAAAAACGCTTTCTCTGTAGTGTTATTTGAAATATGTGAGTTGTCACAAAATTTTAGTACATATTGACAAATTGTTCTACACTTTTTTTTATGAATTATGCATACACAATTTTAAGTTCCATTAGAAAAATTTGTTTTCTAACAACTTCAGTCATATTGTTAAAAACCACTTGCATTGTAGTATTAGTTGAGGCATTTGATTTATCGCAAAAATCTAGTATCCATTGGACTGTACATACAAATTTTTAAATTTTATTGGAAAGTATGGTTTCATAAAGAATCGGATTATTTTCTCATTTCTTAAAATTTAGAAGAATATTATTATATATATTTGAGTTTTATGATGATCGTATTCTTGGAATATCGCCCTGAATATCATGGCTTGTGTGCTCTTGAAATTTTTCGAACGACTGCATTGGGGTAACGGAGATTGGCAGCGGTGCTGTGCCATCATCGAATTTGGGTAAGATAGTGGGAATTTATTTAATGCATTTATATTTTATTCATATTATAAATTGTTATTGTAATATATTTGTACTAATTTTAATCTATAAATACGAGTATATGATTACTGTTACCGGCTATGCCACGATCGACACAATCGACAAGTCAGCAAAGAGATTTTCAACTCGTTGTTAAACAGTAAGTCTAAAAATAGAATTCCGTTTAAGTTCAGAGTATGAGATCTTGGAAATTCTAACATCAGACAACACTGATTCAGTAATGTGTTGTGATTCCAGAGGTCTATTGAATGGTTATAACAAATCAAAATCAGATATCTCCAAGGTAACACAGAGTCTAGGGGAAGTTTTTCAGATCTTCAAACTGCTCGTTATGGTCAACAATTTATCGTAAATCCCTGAGATACATTAGCCGACTATATACGAGTACTCGTATGCTTCAGAACCCGCAATATTACATAAAGAAAAGTGTAGATATGATACCTGCCGTGTTATATGGCGCGGAATCTGTATTATAACGCAAGCGGATTATAACGCAAAACTGGCAGTTTTCGGTAGGAAAATACTCCGCAAAATATATGGACTCATCATCGCTAACCGAGAGTATCAGCGTCGCATGAACAATGAGCTGTATGAGCTATATGCCGACATCGGCTTCGTCAAACGCATTAATATACACCGATTGCTTTGGTTGGGTCATGTTGTGCGGATGGACCCAAATACTCCGGCACGGAAAGTTTTCGACAACGATTTCGCTGGACGGCACAGAAGAGGGCGACCAAAATTCCGTTGGAAGCATCAGGCTTTTGAAATACTGTCGAAGCTTGGTGTGACGAATTAGAAGAGAAGCGCAGAAGATCGAAGCGCTTGGAATTATTTTCTACGTGCGGCGAATAATAGATAAAGATGCCTATTCTAGTCGCCACATAAGAAGAAGAAAATTTGATCATTGGTTAGACTTAGATTTACTTCAATTATTATATTTTATTTTCGCATTTTTACAGGGAAAAAATTAAATTTTACTAAATCGGTCGATTTTCATTAGCGATAATCTGTACCCTGTACTAAATTTGATTGAAATTAGTACAATTGTATAGAAGATGTGAATCCAAGAATATATGGGTTAAATCGGTTACGGGTTAAATTTGTATGGGAGATAATAGAAAATCGTGGTTAACCGATCAATTTTTTCAGATTTTATCAAGTATTATATATGAAGCCAAGATAGATATGAAGAAAATGGATGAAAACTCGGGTTGTTGCTTTTTGGGAATTATAAGTAAAAAATTTGAATTTCGGAAATCGTTCAATTTCAGTGAGATGTACCAGAAAAAGTGCACCAATATATCCCATTTACCATTCTCTACCATGATCTGGGAAAATATTGGGCTGCGACAAGTTTTAAGAAGTTTTACAAATATTTACGGCTGAATGTTATTATTTCTCTGAGGCATTGGAATAAACATACATACATATTTGCCCGAAGGAATGAACATATATAACATTTGTTAAGTGAAAAAAAAAACACGCAGAAGGAAAGGATTTACAGGTTACAGGTATATTTTGACTAAAAGGATTTAATGACTTTTTATGTCGATTCAGCTATATCCTTTTGCCTGATTGACTTCCTGGCGCGATAGCTGCGTAAACCTTCATGAAACTTTTTGAGATTTGTCTTAATGGTTTTCGGGATCGAAAGATTGCCTTTTCTAAGGGCTTTTAGCCCTTCTACAGCACTCAAAAAAAAGAAGAAAAAAAAGCGAGCAATTAACCACGCTCTTCCACACAAGTGGTTAATTCAATGCATATATTCTTAACTTATCAAGCATTTGCAGCGAAATTAGTCGCTTCTGTCACACTTCATGCATCCAGACTAAGTTCTTCGAAATTTAATTTTTCCTCTGTAATCCTTAATTCTTCGGCAGCAGTACTTTAAATTTAATAACACCCATATAAACTGTTTTATTTAAGTCAATATTCATAGACGCATATTTTTTTTTAATTGCTCCAAACTCAGTGTAATTTAGTAAACGTTAAGGATTTATTAAACCTAGCTCTGCAAATAAAAATGAAGTGAATTGTAGGCCCCCTTGGGGTGCCACTGTTACAAACTGGCGATTCAGCAAAAATCTATGGCTCCTCTTTAGTTTTAGAATCAGCAGACTTCATTCAGAACGTGAAAAAAAATTAAAAACCGAATAATAAATCAAATGTGACAAATTTAATATGACTTAGTAACCATTTTGTGTTACAGCAGTTGAAAAAATATTTCACGAAACAATTGTTGGAACAATATTTCCAGCAAATAAATTGGCTTTTGTCGGCTTTTGAGATCTTTTTTAATTTTCTTCAAAACTTCACCACATTTCTCCCTTTGACCGAAAAATACATTTCTTTGCACCTTCTTTTAAAAAAGTTGCCCTTGGGGAGCCCAAAAATTGTTTGCATAAAAATCAGCAGGAATTATTGTCTTTTTAGATTTCCCAGCCCCTTTTTTCGTTTGTAGATATCGACCGATTAAACATGCACCTTATGAAATATCTCATACAAATGACAGATTAACCCATTTGGTTTTTAGGTTCATATCATTTTTTCGGTTGCTCTAAATTAATTGTATTGTCGGCCCGCTTCTGATACCTTCCATAAAAATTAGTGGATTTCCCAAAACTCAGTCCCTCCCTGATAATTCCCTGTACTGGTACTGTATCTGCTGTTATTAAATTTTAGTCCGTTAAGCAAGCCTTTAATATTTGGTAAAACTGGACAGAAATCGACGAAATGACCAGAAGTGTGTTAACATCATCACTACTTTCAGCGCCAGAAGGAGTTGCGTGTTCCAGTCTTTATGACTAAAATTCATATGATTCCTTAAACATTTGATTTAAACTTCCTGAATATCCTACCAAGTTCTTTTTACATTCTGGCAGAAAATTCGCAATAGAAAAATAGTATGAAATTCTGCTTGCTGTATTCCCGAACGCTGGTTTTGTTTCATTACTACCAACAGGATTTGGTGATACGTTCTGCTTTTGCATTATATGAAGTTAGAAATGTTCCAACATCGCTTCTTTCTCCGTAAAATACAATGTTAGGACGTTTAATTACACGCTTTAGTCTTTTGGGCGAAGCAAAGCTTTTCTGTAAATCTTCGGCATTTGAGAGTGTAGATAAATTGCTTAATGCCTTTTTTGCCAATTTATGGCACAAGTCATCGTATGGCTTTTCGGCTGTTCCACTGTTGGTTTGGATGTAGTTACTGTAAACATTTCTGAGTCCATCCATCAAATTTGAATATAAATATTGGAGCTTATAATTGACAGATTTTACATTTCTTTCGTAAAGCTTTAGCAACTTGAATTTTTGTGTCAACTTGAATTTTATGACTATATATTTATTTACATTTAAATTTTTTCTGCTCGAGAAAAATGTATGGATTTCTCAAAAGAGGGCACAATTCTTTATGTTTCAATTTTAATATCATGCTGGATTGAATATTACTATTTTAAAAATTTCTAAGGTATGTGTATGTGTGGCATAATCGTAGGTAATACAAAGCAACAAAACATATTTAAATATTCCTGAAAAGAATCCCACAATTCAAAAACAAACACCAACAACGCCCAAAAATTAGGGTTTTGAGAAATTATTTTGCTTTTTTGATCAAAGTTGAAAAACAACTTCTGCCCCAGACTTTTGTAGATTTTTGATTAAAAAATAACAAAATGTTGGTCGTCATTGGAACATCTAAGAAAGCAGTTTATACTTTAAAGAGTCTTAAATTTTTCTTTCTTTCAAAACAATACAAAAATATTTTACATTTCTAGCTAACTTTTTCCGCAATCGGCGAAATAATGGTGATACTTTCTTCAAAAAAACGCTATTTTTCTGACATTTTAAATCTAGACTTCTGGAATTTTTATCATAAAGTTAGCGTTGTGGTTCTGCTTGCTCTACGATTGGCAAAAAACCCTGTACAAAATCTGAGAAAATTATTTAAGAAATATATTTTAAATCGTGTGTCTAAGAAGCTAGAACATATAGCAGAGATATGTAAACATTAATTCGGACGTTATTTCACAAGTTAGCCGAGGATGTAAAAACTGTTGTAATAGACTTGTCAAAGCCGAGGTACCATGCTATCGGTCAACACTGCGCGGTTCTGGTAATACCTGTTGCAAAAACGTCTGAATCAGTTGAACGGTAACCACCACAGTGCGACATCCACTTATTTCTTGTACACAGATATTCAAAAATGTATTTTAACCATTCTCCTATATTTGCTGGCATATCTTTAATGGTATTTTGAACACCTTTAGCATTTTCAATTTCTGTGGAAAATCGAGATTTGCCGATTTCAGTTTAGATCATGCAGAAAATGTTGCACACGTTGATATTAAGCTGTCAGATTGTAGCATTTTTCGAACGCTACAAATTATATAACTGACGACGGGAAAACTTTTTATATTCGCACCCATACGTATTAGAGACTATATCACTTTATAATAGAAAAAATCTACCCTCTTAAGGCAAAAGTCGTTGCTGCATTTTTTAGAGACGTTATCGATACATAACTCGAGTAAATCTATACCAATCCTAAAGATTTTCGCAATTTGTATATAAAATAACAGATTTAACAAAACTTATTTTCGCACTATCAGATTATTGGATTCACCTACTAATATGACTTAAGATATGGATAATTTACCAAACCGTTCTAGAATTCCTTGCGTCCAAATCCGTGCTTTATAATTTTGTCCTACATTCCAATAGATTTACTTTTTCGCCTATGCTATAATTCAAAATGTACCCATGAGACTCATCGAAAATGTTACAGTACATTTTGTACTGATCAATATAACTGGCGACAAAAATTACCTTAGAAACACGAATCCGTCTTTCTTTCTAAAACTTTAACTTAGAACTGTATCTGCTCTTGTTTGGTTTTTCGTACATCTTGTTGTACACCTTGTAATAAAAATGAAAATAATGTTTTGTCTAATCTACTTAGGGATTGAAAACGCATTGTCTTCTTGAACTCTTTTATTATGAATGAATATGAGCGCACTTTACAATTTTAATTACGCTGGAATTACAAAACAAACATGTTCAATTTCAGAGATGTGAAGGTAAGCCAGTTCCCCTGGCTAATATTTTCGTACCAGTTCGATTGCACTTTTGCCCCACTGTTGTCGGTAGAAGTTACGATTTAAGAAATATACTAATATGTGTTAACATGGAGTTCAAACCGCAAATAAGGTTTAACGATGAATTTTCTGTTCCTAATGTGTTTAAATTCATGTGAGAACGAAATTTTTAAATTCCATCAAATTTTAAAATATTTTGTTCACTGTATCGTTGTTGTGGCACTTTGTTTAAGCAATGTATTGATTATGCTTTCGCCCCTATGAATGAATTTAATGCATCATTTGATACGAGAAAAATGCACTACCTAGGAGGAAGCGTTTAAACTACCAAGTCTCTTTTGGTCTAATGTGCTTCATGACTTTTTAAGTCGATTGAGCGGCGTAAATCTGTCGGTCTGATTGGTGGGCTGGCTGACGTGGTAACTAGACGAGGGTTGTAAATGGGCACGTCGGTCCACCTCTTCTGATATCTCCTAATTGGTAGATCGCAACAAACCTAAGTTTTTGTCCATTGGATTGCTGCATAATGCCTGATATAATCGGAAAAAATCGAAATATTGACACCCGTTGTGCCTAATCCGTTGACAGCAACATAAATTTATGTCAAATGTATTTAATCATAATGCTTATTAATAAATGTTTGTAAAAATAGCCTATTCTGGTACCTCCTATACAAATTACCTAGCATAAACCACATATCTTTAGATTCATATACATCTGTAAATTTTACATAACTCAATATAAATTAGTCAGCATCGGGCTGACTTTTACTGCTAGTGAAAATGGTCAGTGTTGAAGAATCTAGCGATTTATCATGCCCGCTCTGACTCTCCGCATTCTTCTGTACCAGTGCAAAGAATGCTGGGCGAAGGCTTATGTAGGTCAGTTCACTTGCCTGTAATTTCTGTGCTGGGTTGTCAATCATTTTAACGGAAATATTGGGGACCGATCAGGTAATAGATGCTGATTATGGGGATAAGTTATCAGACCTTGGTAAGGTACCAAATATAATAAAAAGTTCGATCAATTTCACAAAATTCATTCAGAATTTATTTTGCGGAGGAAAGAGTTCTAAGGTTTTGTGTGTTCCCAGTGGTAACTCAAAAAAAGCATGCAGTTCAGTAAGGAATAAAATAATAGAAGCCACTTCCTCTTCATTTGATTACTTCTCACTTGTTTTTAATCGTCAGTAAAACATCACAAATATGAACATTGGCCGTAAGACCAAATGTAAGCATATGTAAGTACAAAGGTATGGTTGGTTTTCTTCGGGGGCTTTCCCCCAGCTTCTCAGTGTAAGCCAAATTACAGACTCTACTTGTTGTTGGAGAACCAATACTAAAACATATTAGTACAGTCCCATGACTGCTTCCGGCCCTTCCACAGTATAACATAGCAATGGGACATGTACCTATACATTCAACTCCTTACGGTACATTTGGTTAGTTACGAAAATTCGGGAATCCAATTCCTCATTGACAGAGACGACCACTGCAAGGATTCCAACTAATCATGCTGGCTACTCATCTCCAAGAATTAATCAATACCGATTGCATCAATACCACAACCAAAAGCATAATCCATGGATATTGTCCATTCTATGAGGACAAAACTTGTTAATCATATGGTTTTCAATCAATGAGATACCCAACTTATCTAAGATTCAAAGAAATTTTCATTTGAAAACTGATGCCGCAGGCGGTCAGCATAACGATACTAGTTATGAGGAGCAATTTATCACCTTAGGGAAACTACGTTCACCACTACGATGGAAATTTTGACGTTTCGACTTTGGCATCTTGGCAATTCGGTGAGTATATGCTGAATTCTGTTTAAGTGTTGAAAGTTTTTATTATAATAGAATTATGTGCGATAGTGTGTTATAGGACTGGAAGTAGTAACGGGGTTGCTGGTGTTTTATTAGGGTCTCTACAAGAAACATTGTTTGTAAATTCCATTATAAGGATAAGATAAATAAGATAGAGTAAGATAAAATACTTATAAAAAGTGAATTTAAAAGTTTGTAAAAATCTAATAATTCCAATGAAGAAATGAATCAGATCACATCTAAGCGTTATCTACAGAGGTATTTCAATGTAGAAAATTAAATCAAGACTATAAATGAAGTCACGGGTAAACTCCAAGAAATATTTCAAACTCAATTTTCTCACTAAATGTGCTGCAGGCATAGTAGAGCAAGATTCGTAAATAATATCAGAGCAACGAAAGGCTCAGGAATCAGGAAAGAGTTCATAAATTATTTTCACAACTTTTGGATAGATTCATATGTGAATAAAATAAAATAGATTCTATAACTAGAAAAAGAACTTTCAAGGAGTTTTATGCTGGAAGAATATAAACTAATCCTCAGACATTGGAAACAGAGAAAAGAAATCGCTCCTAAATTGAAGAAAAAGACGACGAGGATCATGTTCATTACAATAAGAAAAAATTTCTTGCAAAACGTATTGAAATAAGTGAGAACTTTTGTGTGATGAGGAATAAAAAGATAGATACAAAAAGTCATGTGGAAGAGATTGTAAAGGAAAATAAAAATACGACCACAGACAGGCAGAACGATCCATTAAATTTGAAAAAAATGATGCATTTACAAAATACTATTAACGCCAGTTTTGGCTGATGTTAACATTTTTTATTATTCAAGCTCCGAAATCCTGTCTATAGGCATGGTCCAAGTAATTTAAAGGCATAAATATCACCAAATTTTAAGTCATACACAGACTTGAATAACCGAAGATGTGATCCAATCGATGACTCAACGTCAAGTAAACTGATTATAAAGTCATTAGGATAAAGTAAGATCTTGAAAGTAGGTACCAGGAAACCCAGACGGGGACAATTACGCTTTACCAAGCCAAACGCGATAGTCACCTACAGTAATAATGAACAGGCTGTCACAAACGAGTTAACAAATGAGAATATCAACTAGTACAGAAACCTCAGGCAGGTGAACTGACTCACACATGCCTTTTACCAAAGTGCCTTTGCGGTGGTGTAAAAGTGTGAGAGATCCCGTAAGAGGCGTAGTAAATTGTCATGGTTTTATCAAAAAACACTCTGAATTTAATCACAATAAAAAAGCAAAATTATAACTTTCGGAAGTCATCCTCTTAGAAATTGTAGAGGAACCACTAATTTTCACCAAATTAAATTTAAAATTAATGTCTTTTTTTTTTGGTTTTTATTTGTGATATTAAGCGAGCTAAATTGTACAGAATATAGCGCATTAGAATAAAAAAATACGAATCCTGAAACAAATTGGTTAAATAAGATAATTTGTATGGGAGACATCGGACAAATTGGCAACAATTTATGTAACGTCGGGCTATAATTTGGGGATAACAGAAGAAAATGAAATTCGATAAATTGCGAAGTATATCTTGCAAAAATATATACAATTGGGGCATCCTAATTAAAAATTGCAGAAGAATGATTGAATTTTAAAAAGTCTATCCATTAGTATGGGAGATACCAGAAGGTGAGAATGCATTCCGCTTTCATTCTTATACCCAACTTGGGCAAGTGCTCAGTGTGTACCAAATTTGACTAACAATTTAGTGCATCTCCGACTACGATCTGTCAAAATACTTAGCTTTAAAACGTTTCATCCGCCCAAAAACAGTGAGCTAATTTTGAATAAAATGAACTCAAATTGTGTTAAATTGGTCTCTTTATGGCGTCAAGTATCTCCTTGCCCGAAATAAGTAAGAAAATTATTTGAGGAAGTTTGCGTACTTATTTTAAGTGAGTCCTATTTGCACGTGTGCTCAAATCGAGTAAGATTGAGTCAATGTAAGTCTCATTTACCCGTCTGCAGTAAAAGCAGATTTGATATACTTATTTTGAGTAAGTTTTCAGTATGAGTTTTTTTTATTGTCTATTGGGCCTACCAGCCATCCAGACAGTCGGACATAGCTTATGATATCCATTTGGTCAAAAACTATTTGATACTTCAAACTGCATTACTTTTTTCCCGCATCAAATTATTTATATTTCATTCCCTCAAATGAAGGCATGGTGAATTCGGTAAAACTACTAATGGGACTGAAAAAAAATTTAGAATCGAATCAAATAATAAAGAGAATTTAGTTAAGAAATTTAAAGCATGCGATAGCCTAGCAAAAGAGCAAGCATTTAATACCGAGTACTCCTTTTTCTGCGCAAAACTTGGAACTTAAAATGCATTCATATGATATTTTTATTTACATTTAAATTTTAACAATACAATGTATTGTACAGAGAGGAATCTTATAATAAGACCATTGCAGCCAATCAGTTCTGTACAATATTGACAACGAGATCTGTATAGCAAACTTGATCACTTGCCCCGCGATTAATAATAGTAGTATATCTACTGTAGATGAAATTACATCTTGGTCGTTTATTATCAAATCAATTTAATGACACTGTTGACGTAAATACTAAGTTAGGGAAAGTAAGTATTTATCCTTTTTGAAAAGGCGATTAAACGATAATGTTAGTAATTTATAACCGAAATATCCGATAAAATAAAAAAATGAAACGGCGCGTCAAGTTTTGCCAAGTGTTTGGTTGAATGCCTTTCGATCACATTGTTGATTTACTTACAACCCACAACAGCTCCCAGCAGAATTATGCAAAACTGCTGACATTTCAACGAGACGGGAAAGGATGATTACAAATTCATTTTCTACTAGCTCATGAGATATTTAATGTGCAAGTAAAAAGATTGTTAAGAACATTGAAATGTTATACTTTCTGCTTCTCCTTCATTCATTCATTCATTGCCTAGTACACGCAGCACGCGACACCGGTTATCCACAGCAAAACAGCAGTTTGTGTGGGAGGATGTGTCTAGCGAAGCAATGATTACATATTCCTAAACATGGCGAAGGTGGCAGAAAAACAGTTGACGATCAAAGGATATGCATTTCAAGCTACAGACTACATAATCTTCAATTAACCTCCTAAGGTAACAATTCACTAAACGTATCATAAATTCTACATTTAAAAATCATAATTTTTTCTTTGAAATTAGATATTAAGATGTTTTATTAAATTATTCTTTCTGTCCTCAAATCCAGTTTAAATTGTTCCATTAACAAACTTTTTGTAATAAAAACTGGAAAAGTCGAAATCGATTTTTGTGTTGTGAAACAATGGAATAGTCGACTATGTTATGAAAGTCAGTATGTTTTCGATCTTCGGTGAATTATTGTTAATTAGAAATTTCAAATCAAAGTTGGAGTTTCTGTAAATCGATCAAATTATATGGGATGTTCCTGAAGTAGTGTATAAGTAGTAGTTTTGTAATAGTATTCATTATCAGGCATAACTTCATCCAATGCTTAATCAGTGTTAAATTTGAATAAAATTAGTGGAATAGAAAGAAATATATGGATCTAAGAACATATAGGTTGAGCCGTTCATTTTTATTGGAAATGAGAAAAAGAGCGTAGTTATCGGCAGATTTTTTCTAAATTTCACCATGTGATCATGTGACATGATCGTGGATTCAACAACCGGGGTAGTCGACAAGCCTAGTAAATGCTTCTCAAAGTGTGACGTTCTGAATCGTAGTTGAACTGCAGGTCCCTTAGAGTCAGCCTTAAAATAGAATCCGTGTGAGTTTACCGAATGTAAGAGGCTCTCCAATATCTCATTCGTGTAATGCAAGGAAATTTGTTGTTTTTTTTACAGCAATACAACAGATGCATGGTTGGTTAAATGACACAATTAAAAATTGTAGAGGAAAGACGGAACTTCGAGAAATCTCTAAAATTTAGATGGATTAATTAAAAAGCTGGGTAAGTATAACCAATTTTCAATGTTACATTGCAAATTATAAATTCTTCAAATTAACGATATGATTTTATTTTCCCTATCTACGTAGGAAGTAGAAAGACAGCCTCTAATCTATTTATCTCGCTAAATAGTCTTTACACGTTTTTACTACATCATGCACGATACGGTCCATTTTTAACAAAAATCATTCTTTATCTAATCATATTCTATTATTATAGTCAAATTATAATAATATAAGGTGCACAATTGAGTTCTCGCTGTTTGTCAATAGATGGCGCCAGCTGTAAGTGCTAGTCGAATTATAATAATATTAGGTGCACAATTAAGTTCCCGCTGTTTGTCAATAGATGGCGCCAGTTGTAAGTGCTAGTCGATTCTGTCATAACTTAAACGTCATGAGCCAAGCTCAGGCACAATCACGATTTTCTTGGGATGTCATATACCTCTGATTGTGTGAATATGTATGATTTTTTGCCAAATAATCGTCATATGCGGGAAGTATTGATTTTATTCTTTCAATTGTAGAAAACGACGGTTGAAGCTCATCGAGATCTTCAAAACGATTACGGAGATGCTACTTTAAGTGAAACAACGTGTCGAGATTGGTTCCCCACGCTACCGGCCAAACTCACCAAATTGTGATTTATACACCATACTTCACGGGATTGGACTGATGGAAGACGGGGAAAACTCCAAACCACTTCCGTCACAAGCCCGAGACCTGCCCGTGTGTATTCCTATCACCCCCGGTACCAGACAAAACCTCTGATCAAAACTTGTAGCTAAACTTCTTCCAGTTTCTAGCCCTTGCTAGAAACTGCAGCGACTGGCGTCCCTGCACACGAGCAACAGCTGAACAGTCCCGCAGCCGATCAACCCTCAGGTCAGACTGCCTTGAAAGGCCAGCAGACCCACTTTCCACTACGTCGTAGTAGCCCTACGCCGAGCAAACGCTCTGGAAGCAAACACCGTCGCTCTGGCCAAAACACCCTGGGTAGAGAGCATGTTGCTGACTATCCAAGCATCCCCTCACCTAGTTATGGCTAATCCCTGGAGATCTCTTATATCTCCATATAAGGGACATTCGCACAAAACGTGCACCAAAATTGCACAACTCGCGATCCGGGAGGGTTCTCTTATGCAGAAAAGCATTGAGTGACCCGTGCCCCGTCGCCACAGACCCAAAATAACCTAAGCCACAAAATAAAAATTCACATTTTGGGCAGTTTACAGTCGGAGATGAAAATCGTTTGTAGTTTATATTTTTGTTTTCGGAAAGTTTCTTCGGTTTTTAAAACAAAATTATTTATAAATTTATATACAAGAGAACAATTATTTCAATCTATTATATAACCTCCACCTCTCCTTCCCACCTTTCAGGAAGTTTTTTAATTGCTTTTTCATAAGACTCGCGTGTTTTTTCTGGAAAAAACGTTCAATTCGATTTTTCACTTTCTCGTCGTTATGGCAATTCAAATCCTTCAAGTGGTTGCTCAGACTGCGAAATAGGTGATAGTCGGACCATGCATCTGTATACATCTTGTAATCTGAGAAATGGCAATGTGAGCTCGCCATCACGATCATATGATATAACTCCATTGAATTATAAACCAATCACTCAATGACCTTAAAACAAACATTATTCGTGTTACTGGTGAAATTTGTGAAGATCTATTTGGGAAAGTGGATACAAATTTATATTCAAGAATCCAATTTTGAAGAAAATTTAGAGGTATTCGTTTACGTGAGATCATTTTTAAATAGATACACCTTAAAATCATACATTTATATTGAACTTCTTATATCGTATCGTTTTTATTTCAAACTAAAAACAATTTATTCTTATTTAGAAAACATGTATAATAAGGAGTTACAAGTTCTTAAATATTAGAAATTTGTTGGCACATCTGAATGGATGACTGCGATATTTTCAAACAAAACTGAGAATTTTCAATTAATATTGGGGAAAGATTAAGAGAAATTAAAAATTTCGAATTTATGTTTAGAGTTTATATTTAGAATATATCAACAAAAAATATGAATTTTTATTTAATATTGAAAAATATATCAATCAATATCAAATGAGAAATTTTAGCCGATATTAGAAAAAGTTCAAATGAAAATGAAATTTCCATTTGCAATTGAGAGAAATTCATGTGATAATTATTATTTGTATTGAAAAAGTTACCGAAAAATTGAGAATTTTCTCTGAATTTGGGAAAATGTTAATTGTGCTGAGATTCATCCATTTGACATTGGGGAAGGAAATTATTGAATATGAAAATTTTCAATTTAAAAATGAGAGAAGTTGATGATGTTACGAGATTGTACCTACATTACATTTTGAGAAATGGATTAAACTAGTTAGAATTTCTCTTTAACGTAATATAAGTGGGCGGGTATAAAAGGAATAGTTGGCGTTCCACACTGATGTGAAGGATGTACCGGCTAATAGCCAGATAAATGAACGTGTCATATTCTTCTAGTACAAAACCGAGGTACTATTCAATAATAATATAAAAATATTTGAAAAATTTCGAAAATAATTTCACATTTCATAACTTGAATTTAATTCCTGCGTTAGTAAATCTTTTCCAATTTGATCAGTTCGTACCATTTATAATAAAATATGACTCTTAGCCGGATGGACGATATTGGCGTATCGCAATATAATGCCAAAAATGCACTCTTCTCATGTATAATAATATGTCGATTGTTTTCGATTTCCAGTGAATGTTCGCACTTTTCAGCATTTTTCAATATCAACGTATACAATTGATGCGTAAGTCCGAAGTTGGGGTGCCCCATTCATTAACTGCCGTAATGCATTGTCTTTAAGTTATTATTAACTGTAATTAGTAGTTATAATTATGGGAGAAGCACGGAAAATATTTGTTATTCAAAGTCGCGTTCAATCTCTGTACGGGCATGTTTTTCTTACTGGACCGATTTCTCAGACTTGTATACAGTACTCTGTAAACGCCTCCTTATGATATAATATATCTATATTTTATATTTTTCTATAAACTTACTCTCAATTTAGCCGGTCCCATTAAAATTATATGCAAAATTAATATTTTTCTACAAGTGAGTTTATCTTAGTCTTACTTGCGCCCTCTTTCGTGCTTTAAATCAATGGACGAATACGCTTAAATATATACATTTTTACGAAGATTAGGATAAAACACCTTATGGGATTCAGATGAGTATTTCCATGTATTCGTTGCATCCTATGGTGGTGGACATAAAAACAAAAATAAAACATATAAAAAAAACTCTTGTTATTGAAAGCTGATTAGCTTAGTTATCATGAATGATAATCATAAAGTAGCTTGGAAAATATTGTCAACTATACCTTCAAAAATCATTAAGAATTACCTGCACAAATATCGACAGACAACAAACATGCATTTTGAAAATAGTTATTTCAACCTATTTCACATGACACGTGGTAATGTTAGACGTTTGGTTCCTTGCGGCCATCTCGTTCGTGATAAATCTTGGTGGTATTCTAATTTGCTTTGTCTATTGTGCAGAAGATCCGCCACTAGTAAGTATGTTGAGCGAAATCGCTGTTATGTATGTATAATTGATAGTTTTTAAATATGTAGCTGCTACGATATACAGGGTTGCCCATATTCGACGAACCCATCTGGCAACGCCATAACTTTTGACAGAGATGTCAGATCGCTTAATGACATACCGCGTTTGAAGCGTCAGTCCAAGCAGATTTTTACCATGGAACAATACACGCCACGCGAGCGCTCTGAAATAGTTGAAATTTACATTCAACAGAAGAAGTCAATTGTGAAAACTCAACGTGCTTTTAAAATATTAAAAAATGTGAGAAGTGCGCCTTCTAAGAACACCATTAAGCGTTTATACGAAAATTTTTCGACTGGTGAGGCTCTTTCTAATCCGAAGAGGCCAAATAAAAGTCGACCAAGGCGATCGGCCGAGAATGTCGCTGCCGTACGAGCCAGTGCTGAGAGGTCCCCAAGAACATCCCAAAAACGCCGTTCTCAGCAGTTGGGCATGGCTCGGTCCACTTTACAACGGATTATTCGCGTTGATTTGCATTTGTTCCCGTACAAAATTCAATTGACGCAAAGATTGTTGCCTGCGGACAAGCCTCGTCGATTGGAATGGACCCAACAAGTCATCGAAATGGCCGATGATGACGAGCAATTTTGGAACAAAATTATCATGTCCGATGAAGCCCATTTCACATTGAATGGGACCGTAAATAAGCAAAATTGCCGTATTTACGCCACTGAAAATCCTCAGGAGATTCAAGAATTGCCTCTTCATGACGAAAAAGTCACAGTTTGGCGGCGTTAGTGCGAAAACGGTCATTGGGCCGTTTTTCTTCCAAAACGAAAATGGCCATGCTGTTACCATCAACCAGGAGCGTTATCGCGACATGATGACCAATTTTGTGATGCCAATTATTCGTCGAAAGCGTATGAGGCAGTTCTGGTTTCAACAAGACAGCGCTCCACCGCACACAAGTCGCACAACAATCGATTTTCTGAAGAATTTGTTTCCGGGCCGTTTGATGTCGAAAAGTGGTGATTTGGACTGGCCACCGCGTTCGCCCGATTTGACGCCCGCTGACTTCTTCTTGTGGGGACATTTGAAGTCAAAGGTTTACGTTAACAAGCCAAGGACCGTAGAAGAGCTTAAGGACAACATTCGTGAAGAAATAGCCGCTATTCCGGCCGAAATGTTGGCGAAAACCATGGAAAATGCTGCAAAAAGGGCACAATACGCCATCAACGCCAGAGGCGGCCATTTGAGAGATATCATATTCAAAAATTGATGTAAACAAATCTACTTGGAACAAATTAAATGAATACGATTGAAAACCGCCAAATTTTTATTTTTTTCTTTGATTTTTTTTTAAACATGGGTCCGTCGAATATGGGCAACCCTGTATAGGTAGACAAACTGGTAAAATGCATGCAGAACGATGTAACAGTCGCATAAAAGAAGCAGCCAATCGTGGGAACGATTAGAAACAACAGGCTGCTTCCCTAGGAATTTGTTATAAAGACTGCTCATCATTACATTAGGTGGAAAAAGACCCCAATGGATGTCCGACTAACAAGTAAGTACATATGCTTTTCACTGAATATGTTTGTTTTCACAGTGACCAAGATAGTGATAAATATATTGATAGTGTTCATAATAATGCACACCAAATTTACTCTTAGGTCAAGTAGACATTTCCAAATTGAAAATGTTCATTAAGTATTTAGTTGGAGTAACAGTCAATTCAGCAACCATGCAGAAGGGCGGCAAGTCCATTTTCAGTTCACATTGTCACTGAATCGATTCTTTTGGTACATCGTCAGTTGTATGTATTTATATGTACTTATAAGTAGATTATACATGTATGAAGTGGATATCACCCGCAAATATCCAGTTTTTGATTCGTTGAACTCTTTATATAGCATCAAGGATTTTGCCACCGGAAATCTGAAAAGGAAAGAATAGTTTCTGTAGAAGTTGTTACCTATAAATTGCAAAAGAGGTTGAGGTCAAAATATCATTGAAATAAACAAATTTGAATTTCTCTACATTATAAAAATTCATTGAATATTTCTCGCATGCATGTAATTGGTTACTACACAAAAATTTTATTATTTTGCCATTTTGGGTAAATGTAAGAAATCAGTTTAATATCTAGAAGGAGCCATTCGTAGTCCATTAAAACGACTTGCAGCACGCCTATCCTGATCCTGTCGCAAAAATCGTGCTGCAGTACCAAGTTCCAAGAAATAGAAGCTATTTTTAGATTTCGAAACTCCGACTATATATGACGATGTTACAAAAAATTCGTAGATGTACCTCTAGCAGGTATGCTAGTTGTATCATTAACTTAAATACAAAATTGTGTGAAGAAATAGATCTGAGAGGTATTTAATTTCCAGTCAGATTTTACCGCCGGTAGAACCAATTGTATCAACACGCTAAAAATCAATATTTATAATGATTTTAACGTTTTTAAAATTGAATGTACAAACGATATTATTCAACATATTTAAGTACATACAGTTCCTCATTAATATTATATCATTAATATTACAAAATGGCATCTTTTTGAGAACCGGATATTACAAATGTGCGTTTTAACATCCTACCGGGCAATTAAAGTGAAAACAGTTGGTTGATAAGAATATCTTTAAATACTACTGGTATTAAACGGTGAAGAATCATGTGAGGACGAATTACAGAAAACAAAGTAAGAGAGCTGTTTTAATTCGAGTTTAGAATATGCTCAAATCAAGTTTGAAACATGTATTTATATTTGGTTAATTTTTATTTAAAAAAAGGAAAACGGAGCAAATGTAATAAATTTTTACTTAAACAGGGTACACAAATTATTATATGGGTTCAAAACCGATGATGATTTTTCTTTGAACAAATTTCTTACGAGCAAGTAAAATTTTTATTGAAATTAAGGACAGATCCTCTTATTTTAAGGAAAACGTTCTAAAACTAGCATGAACAATTTGTTTGTCATGTAAAATAAATTTTTCCCATTTTTTAATACAAATTTAACGCAAAGGAAATGAAATAAAGCTAGTATAAAATTACTTCTTAAGAAAATTTTTGCTTAAGACAATTTTTCTCAATTTCGATAAATTGTGCTCTGACTGGGTAAATGTAAATCGTGTATGGCCTGATGGACAATACGTACTTTTACTTACATATTAAACGATAATATACTTTAAGAAAACTTTAGTAACTTCCCAGATATCAGTTCATCGGTTTCTTAGAAACAAATGTTTTTCAATGTTGTTTAACCAAAAATATTTAGTTTTAACTTAATTTCATATACAAACTTCTGTTGAGTTTATAATGCGATCCAAAGTTAATTATAGCATTCCAAATTCTCAACATGACAACTGCTAATTCCTTTCTTTAAATTAAAATGATCATACAAAGAGGAAGATGAAAATGTGGAGGACTTACAGTTGGCTGTCTCAATACTTCTAGCTAAGTATCAGATTGTCCCAGTTGTATATTTTCTACCAAAAGTGTAACCATTCATCAATATAAACTTAACAAAGAAGAAAATTATCTTTAGAGAAGAAAATTATCTTTGGGCAAAACTTTCTGCTAGAAAAATGTTTACGGAGATACTTTTATACTGGATAGATATTTTAAACTATAATATGGCAATTGTTAAACGTTTTTTTTTTTATTACAGATGATAATAAGGAGAGAAATATGATTATATTTGCGCACTTGTGCAAGCAGTGTCAATATCGGTAAATATCAAAATTTCTCAATTTTATATTTGGTATCGAAATAGTGATTTGGCACAATTTAACTGCAGGCCGAAATCGATTTTTCACTCTCTCCTTTAATCACGAAGTGATTTTCAGCTCCAAGAAGTAAGAACTTTTCCAGGCTGCAGTAAAAAGAATTGTTGACATAAGTGAGTTGGGTAAAACAACGGTCAAAATTTAATTTATTATATGTTGTGCTTAATTAATATGAGTGAGCGATAAAAAAACCTCATGAGAGATCTTTTCTAAATTTTATCAGGAGCAAATGCCACTTCCGCTTATGTGCAGATAGAGATAAGACTTTGCTGTTCAATAGAAAATTGCGACCAAAACCCAGAAAAACGAAAAAAAACTATGATTAGAAATGGACAATGTCTTAACCACTTCAGTTTATCAATTTAAAATCCCCAAGAATTTAGCAAGACGAAGAGTCTACTAAGTCGGCGAAAGCAAAATTAGGACTTACAAACGATTACCCGATTTTGAAACTTACTATTTTGTTTTAGAAAAACTTCAAAAATAAACAAAAAAAATTAAACAACTCAAAGTTTCCTACGTTTGTGAGAAATTCGACACATGGAAATGTCAATATTTCGGAGAAGTGTTTGTGGAACTAATATGAGACACTAATTCCTTACTGCAAACTCCGAATGAACGGAAACCAATCATTGGCAGTTGTCTGCGGAGATACCTTTCTATATGGAAAGTGCCTACAGAGATATTTACACGAAAAAAATCTTGGAAATATTTCCCTTCTCTTTCCTTTCGAAGAGTCTATGGAAAAGAAATAATATAAAGAATTGTTGATGCACATAACTTTCACAACTCATTATCATTAGGGTTTCCCCATTGTTTTTTTTTTTTGTGTTTTTGTTGGCATACCTATATATATGTTGTAGTATGTAACGCTACTATGTGGGTTTTCACAAAAGTGATTGCCATTGTGTTACACTTTGAGGTTTATGACAATAGCTTTTTGATACGAATTTTCTCAAATATATTTGCATTCTTTTCAAAAATTTGAAAGTTCGAGCTATCGCGTAATATTGATAGGATTATAATGCATTCATTATACCACCGACATTCGTAATATTAACAATATAAACATTCGTTCGCAATATAAACTGCCAACTACTTCGATACCGACCGAACAAAACATCTAATTGCTTATTTATTTACATTTTCTCAAACACAGCAGGATGTGCTTCCCAATATCAACGAGACAGCAGATTTGGCCTTGTGACGTAGTATTGTGTTTCAGTTCCTAATAAATTGTTTAAATACGAGGGATATTTGCATTGAAATGGTTTAAATGCCCTTTAATAAAACTAAGTTGGAAAGCTAAATTTCAAAAATTTGTCATCTAGTTCCCATTCGTGTTGTTCTTATTCGGACAAAAAAATACCTGCCAGCAATGCGACAGCATTACGTATGTATAGCTTTTAGATTTCTTGAAAAGTTTAGCAAATGTTGAAGAATGTATTATATATAACTATATAAATGTTAAATGTATAAATTTTCAAATCAGAACAGAAATTTCAATCAGGAACTCACGTATGTATACCTTTACCCAAACACCTTTTGCGGTGTTGGGAAAGTGCGCGAGCATCAGACAGGTCTTAGGTTCTTGTCCAAAATTTCTCCGAATTAGGCACAAAATTTATGTTAAGAAGGTCAATAGGTATGTATTAAATCTTAATGGGAGTCGCGATTCAGAACAAAATTTACTAAATGTTTGAATTGTGCTAAGTTGTATTGAATTTAGTGCAACTGAAAGAAAATTATGAGCGTTGAAATACTTGGGTTAGGATTTAGGTGCCAGCAATATAAAGGATAAAAACGGGGTCGTTTTTCAAACTACGCTATGCAAAAATGTAATTTCCCACAGATTATGGTTTGGGGATTGTGGAGTGGTAAATTTACTGTTCAGTAAATTGCTGTGTTCCTTGAACGGCTATTTTATTTGATCAAGGATCTGGCAACTATTTAAGCTATCATTCGCGCTAGGATCACTTCCCTCTCATTCGGCAGAAACTCTTAAACTAGAACGGTTGTCGAGTAATTATAATTTACATTTAATTTTAATTTAAATTTGTTATAAAAATTAGCGCCAGACGGAATTCAGGCCAAACACAACAAGAATATTTGTATGTAAATAAATACGTATTTCATGTAAATAAATATATATTTTAGATTTTAGCGTCGTCGTTGTCAACGTCGTCGTCATCACGTTTTCGTCAGAAAATTTAAAAAAATTAATACCGAAATAAATTTGGATTACGCTCAAAACAGGTGTTTATTTGGTCAGGGCGCTACACATCATAACAGGGATTATAGGATATAAATAAAATTTTGGCAATTCAGTTAAATTGTGTGGAAGATATCAGAGGGAGTGTAAAATTTGTATGTCAAGTATTATGAATCAATATACAAACTTGAAATTATAGAGAATATGTAAATTCTTGTGGGACTTACCATAAAGCACATGACTGTGAAGTCCATTGATATTCTCAGAGTCAATTTCACTGCTTAACGTGTACCAAAGTTGAGTGGATTTAGTGAAGCTGAATAAATAACGCGAATCTAAGAATATTATGATATACCTGGTTATCCATTTTTCAGTTTTAAAAATAAAATTAAATGTAATTCACATAAAGCTATGATTTCGATGAAGCTTTCATTTTATTATATTGCTTGGATCTTGCCATTGTGTACGAAATACAATAGCATTTAAATGACCACCTCTGTATTGGTTGCAGCAGTGAATCCTTCTGAGGTAGTTTTTGGCCACTTTTTCGCAAATTTCGGGCGGTATATCAGCGATAACTTGACGAATGTTGCTTTTCAAATGCTCTAATGTTTAGGTATTATTCACATAAACACAGTCTTTGACATAGTCCTATAAAAAAAACTCCAACGACGCCAAATCCCGTAACGTGGTGACCAATTCTCATGGAAACTTCTCATGCAATAAAGCCGCAATCTGTAGTGCTGTACGGCTCGTAACACCGTATTGTTGAAACCACATATCGTCCAGTTCATAATCTTCAATTGCAGGTCAAAAAGTCGGTTACCATACGGCCATAGCGCTCTGAATTTAAATTTGAGTCACCACTTTTCTAGTAAGTTTTAACATTTTTAACACGTTTTTCGGTTCGATTCGAATATGGATCGTACTCGTAAATGGTAACTTTTCACTAAATAAATAACACTTAAGATGTCAGGTATTTAACAGTTGACAGCCTTGCCAGACCGTCGGTTTCGAAACCACTAAATAGATAACCCTATACACAGGGTTAATCGACCAATTTTTCGGTTTTATTCAGAATTGCAAATCAAGACATGAACCAAAATTTAAATTATTGCAGTCTACGTTTTGGAGATGCAGGAAATAAAAAGAACTTCCGAATCTTCTTGGACTATCCAAAATTTTTATGGTGTCGATCAATATCTAATTGTTTAAATAATTCATTTATGGAAGTATGCGTAATACAGTTGTCTGCCTCTCCATAATTGCAATATAATGCGAAGGTAGTCCTGTTCCATATCCTTCATTTGCAATCTTTGGCAGAATTTTCGGGTTGCATCTACATATATTCCTCATCTTTCGGCAACAGTTTAACAACAGTACTTATAGCCTTCCCAAGTGGCTCGCTTCACAATTGGTGCAGGCTCCAGACACCATGCGACATTCTTCACCGTACTAGGGTTGTAGGAGCTCGGTTTTCATACTCAAGTGCGGTTTTTGTCGCAGTTGCCATTGATGCGCAATGTGCTGCCACCGTGTACTCGTGTAAGGAATATCGCGACTATCGGCGTTTCTTGGGATAGTTAAGAGAGTTTGTTAGACCTAATCGACGTTTAGCTTTATTTGTGCCTGATTACGTGACTTTTTCGCACAGTCCAATCTCATGCGTGTCTTAGCCGCAACCGGGTTGTTATCCGAAGATCACACGCACATCCGTGACGAAGGTAGAACTGTGCTTTCCATTTATTATCAAGTAATCAATTTGGTCTCTGGTGCTATGGTTAGAAGATAGTCACGTTGCACTGTGGATGTCATTTTGCGGCAATATGGTTCCACTTATTACTATGTTGTGCAACGTAGCCAGAGGTACACATCTGAATCCGTTTTCGGGTTCAGACTGAATCTTCTGACTTGCTTTCCCTTCGTAATTTGTCTTCAAAATCTTCTTTTGCGATTATTGTGGGAAAAATGTATCATCGCCGATAGCAGAAAAAGTTGTTCGGGAATGTATAAATTCTATGTATTATTTTGAAAGATAAGAAATTCAGAACACTTTGAAGCCTAAACTGTCCTCCTGGCTTTTCTAATGGCGATCACAGCTTATTCTAAATATGCGATATTTTTGAGCAAATAATCAAATTTAATCCAAAATATCTTTACACGCACAAGTTCTTTTTCAATTGTTTAGACGCAGTCTTATAGCTCTAATTATTTAAAATAAATGTGTCAAGTTTGGTTATAAGTTATTCATAAACAGCAAAGATACAAAGGAACTTTCCAAAAATCCATTTTTTAGCCAGTTTTCGTGTTTGTTTGGAAATTATGGTATTCCTGTCAGAAATATGTAAAAACGTTTTGTTGTTTTATACAGGGTGGGCCATATGAGTGCGATTTAATTCTTCAATTTCTCTGTAACGGGTGGCGCGGGGTGGCGGGGGGATATGTTGTTCGCTGCGCCGCTTCCTGGAAATTTAGTCGCCATGGAGCCGTACACGGGAGTGCAGCGTGCATTTTGTGTCCGAGCGTATTACGAAAACAATAAAGCAGTGATTACTGCACGACGTTTGTATCGGCATGAACACGGTTTACACGATTTAAGTGAAGTTCCAAGCGCCAATGTGATACGAAAATGGATAAGAATGTTCGAAACAACCGGCTCAACAGTACCAATTACGGTTCGTGGTCGCTCAGTTTCTGCAAGATCAGCCAACATTGTGGAGCGTGTTCGTGTTTCAGTTCAGCGAAATCCGCAACAGTCAACACGTAAGGAAGTCGGTCTTTGGATGTCAAAAAACAACTTTACGACGAATTTTGAAACGTGATTTGCATTTGGAGGCTTATAAGATTCAGATAGTCCAAGAATGAAAACCAGATGATGCCAATAACCGACTTAACTTTGTCAAGTTTTCCTGAAAAACTCATTTCGAAAAGGGGGGATATTGAATGGCCCCCACGTAGCCCCGATCTCTCTCCATGCGATTTTTTTCTATGGGGCTACATCAAATCGGTAGTCTACGAGAATAATCCGACCAATTTAGAGCAGTTGAAGAGGAACATTATTCAGGAAAGTAACAAAATACCGAGAACAACTTTTCAACGAGTTTTCCAAAATTTGCGACTTCGGTTCCAAGAGTGTCAAGCAGCCGAGGGAAGCCATTTGGACGACATTATTTTTAAGTCTTAAAAATTCCCATGCTTCTACTTTTTAAATATACAAATATATTTTTTTTTATGTTTCGTAGTTTTTTTTTTTTAATTGAATATTTAAACCGCCAACACCCTTATGGCCCACCCTATATTACCCACTTTTAACTTATTTATAAACTGCATTGTGTTTTGGCTTTCCTAAAATTTCTTATTATGCAGGTAATAATTACATTTTAAGCGGTACTTTGCACTGATATCATTTATATAAAAATTGCAACAGATATATCACCAGATACACCAACAATTTTATGGTCCAAACACATAAATATTGTACATAAATTTGAAAAGAACATTATTCAATCCAGCTGCATTAAAATTGGAACGCGAAGAATTGTGCTCTTTTTACAAATCAATCATACTTTTTTCCGGAGCGGATTAAAAATTCGGTAGCAAAAATATAACATAATCATAAAATGTTAGTTTATGCTTCGGAAACTGCAATATTTAATAATTTCGTAAAGCTTTATGGAAGAATTATAGTCGGTTAATTATGAATACCCTGGTTTATATTCAAAATTTAAAAGTGGACTCTGAAATATTAGCAATAACTACCAGCAACCTAAAAATGAATGTAATGACTTGTGTCATGGATCCAAAAAAGGATATAAAATATTTTATAGACACACTCAAATAGCAAAGTTTTAGACACTTTTGAGAAATTTTGAAAACCGAGAAGCAGTCAGTGAAGACTGAAAAAGTGAAGATCCCAAACGGCTAAGACGTATAATTAAAAGTGTCCCACCACCAAGGTGCTCAACAGATTTTACGGAAGAGAAAACAATGGCTCTAGTATTAGAACCAGGAGTAAGTCACCGTAAATATATAGTCTTGTAAAAGCTTTAATCGATAAATATGCAGAATGCAATAGACCGATGTTAATGAAACAACAGCAACTGTATAAGTTAGCACAACGTTCGAGAAAATTACATACAAGATTGAATATATTCCCCTATTGGCGAAGTGGGAACATTAAACAAATGCATTTTTGTACTTACGTGCCCGAATAAAAACAGTTTAGTGGCAAAATCATATTCATGGCATCATTGGAGCCCATAACGCTAGTGCCAGTTTCTTTCTCAAACCTCATCAACATCAAGCAATAGCACGATACACGCAAGGATATGTGGGTAAATACTAAACCTGGACCGAGCCTTTTGTAGGTCGATATAGTCGTACTTTAAGCATACGAAGAAGTTAACGACCAAATCGAAGGAATAAGCTGAATCTGTACAGGAAGAAATAACAAATTCAAATTACCATCATAATTGAAGAACATCTGACTTGTGTCTAAAAATGATTAATAGTAAACTTATCAATGCTTTGACATTTTCAACATGAAAGTGCAGAATATGCATTCAGAAGATATCACAGTTCTCAAGTTCTGCTTATGGGTATACCAATCAATAATAATGCACTTAAATTTGGAATATCCCCTCTACATTAAAGAATGCGGCTTTTGAAATATTCTCTTCATATTGCATATGGCTTAAAATACAGGAGAACACTAGAAAATGATGGAATTAATCTGAGAACATCTAAAGAAATGCGTACGATAAGAAGTAGCGAGAAGAAACTGATACAAAATGATTTTAAATAACAAACAGGATTAATAACTAAAAAAACTTTTCGGCTTAAGGATGGTAACATAACTTGAAGGTTTTTGGGACCTTTGTGACTATGCCCATATATGAGGATTTGTTGCGAAAAGTTAACATTTCTTCGATGGCACTGAATAGCAAGCAGAAAATAAACTCAAAGAAATTTCATGAATATGCCAACGACATTTCGAATAACTCCGACATAAAGTTTTTTTATCATGGAAAAGATATTATTATACGAGTACTATTATATAATTATATTGTTATATAATTATGTTATTATAATATTATTATTATATTATTAGGCAAGCATTATTCAGCCAGGTGAATCAACCGAATAATAGTATAAAATAATAAATCGTGATTTAGGGCATTTAACACCAAAATGTGTCCTAGAAATTCTCAAAAATGAATATATAATTATTTACTTAATTTTGTATTCTGATCCTGTTCTCTGATAAGTAAGAAAAGAGAAATAAAATAGTATTAGAATTTGTTTCTTAATTCGAATACTGTTATTATTATTTTACTCTTATTATTATTATTTTTTTCTTGTAGATATTGAATAAGTGTACCTGTAAAAATTAGTGTACGGTACAAAAATTTGCTTATAGAATGAAAATTATTAAGTAGTACACTTCAGTACACATAGAAATATGAACAGTAGAGAAAACAAAAATTCTAAAAATTAGAGAGGCATATTATATATACATATATATACGAATATACATAAACCATTTTCAAATATTATATTTTTGACTATAATCCCACAATTCCCAAACAAACATCACAGATTACATAAAATAAGATTTTGTATCTTCGCTTTTTAGAAGTAGATGGCGGGCAAACTTGGCGCAGTTTTAAAGAAATGCTGATAGAAATCTGAAATTATTTTATTTCTAGAAAAAAACATCATATATTAGGAACAAATTAAATCACGACTATATATTGTAGGAAGACAGTTTAGGTTTTAAAATGTTCTGAATTTTATTAATCTTCAGAATATTACAAAGATTTTATACAATCCTTTTTCCATAAAATAGTTGCAAAAATACGATGGAATGCGTGGAATAGAATGCGCAATATGTTGTCACTGTATGTCAGGATCCGGGACATTTAGTTGCAGTAGTTGAGAGAGTTTGGTGGAATAGCCTGTGGCTATCTCTGCGGTATGCAGCTTAGAGGTGCCTAGCTCAGCGAGTCAATATTAGCACCACGGATCACACAAATATCCGTGACACTAGAAGTATGCCTTCCATCTATTACTACATGATCAATCTGATTTCTAGTGTTATGATCAGGAGATAGCCTTGTGAATTTCTTTATGCTAGAATTTGGTTCTACTTACCACTATATCACATGTCGAAGTGAAAGAGAACTGTTTGGGTCCGTTTTCGGGAATGTTACTATTTACTTGTACTAAGAATATCTTCCCTTTCTATTTTGGCATTAAAATCTTTCAGAACAATTTTAATGCCGTGGCTAGGGCACTGGGCATATGCTTCTTCTATGCCCTCTTAAAATATATCTTAGGTTTCCTCGTCGTTTTCTTCCATAGGGGCATGTGCACAGATTAGCGTGAGGAAAAAATTTTGTACTTTGATGGTGATGGTGGCTATGCCGTTAACCATGGGGATAAACTGAGCGACAAGGTGTTTAAGTCCTCTTCCCACAATAAGTCCGTATCCAAATTTATGATTTTCTGCGTGGCAGCTGTAGTAGATATCACAGTTGTCAGAGTCACATCCTGTATGGTTTATATTTCTCAAGGACTTCCGCCAATCGGATACCCTGTAAATAGAGCGTACATTCCAGGTGCATAAAATTAAATCATGCTCCATATAAAGTTTGCGGGGGCCGTCAACATTAGGGGAGTTCCTTTTCATTATTTTCTTTTGTGTTTTCTTGATAACTACGTTTAAGATGAGCAGCTAATCAGACTACATTATACGATCCTAGTAGTGGGGATGCTTTGAGTTAAGTTTCAGTAGCAGTAGTTACCTACTGGCCTAAGACGCACCGGAGTTAGCAAGACATTAAAGGAATTGAATTGAATGTGAGTCGCTTATCTCATAGGTACATACACTATACATATATATGGATATGTATTTTGTATACCTATATATGCCCATTCCATTGAGTTGATAGTGATTAAATTTTGGCTGGTAGTTCCTTGAAAGTTTGGATTTGTCCCTGTATTTGAATCGAATTGTGAGCATGTAATAAATGTGCACGAACAGATAGACGGATCGATATAGTTCGATAAATTCAGAAATTGATTTCGAGTCTCTTCTAACTGTTACAAATAATAACTATTATTATTGTGTAGGACGCAAAAAAAAAAAAACAACAAAACAATGGTTGGTGTGAAAAGATTCCTGTTTATTTATCTTGCCAACCTATGCAAATCAATACCAGAGAATATTAGAAGAGTGATTTCCAACAAACTGTTTAATTACATGTAAGATTTTTCTCGTAGTTGTCTCTCCCTGACTATATAGAAAATTTCTTTAGTTAGAGTAACATTAGAGTAACACTAAAACAATTGCATAATTATTAAAGCAAAAGATTTTTTACGGCCACAACAAATAAAATTCTTTAAGGGATTTTTAAATTTTGTCAGGAAAAAAATTGTTTACTGATTTTTATTTTAACTTTGGTACGAAAAACTCATTGACTGATTTTATTTCTGAAAAAGTCTTTTATAATAGTTACTAAACAATAGGAAAAATTTAATTTAAAAACATTAATTTAAAAATTTAACATTAATTTTCTGAGCGATATAATAAATTCACAAATAATTGTTGTCACAAATTTTGTTATTATAAAAACCAGCTAGCAAACTAGCAAAGATTTTAATCTTCGAAAAGTAGTATCTGAAATATCTAAAACCCAATGAAGTTGTTGAGGTCATTAGTTTTTGCAAATGCGGAGAAAGTGGGCACAAACTTCTGAACTATTTAGTCTAACACTTTTTAAGCTTAATTGCTTTAAATCTACAAAGTTTCTCAAAATACTGCCTACCCAGTCGTGCGAAGAACTCTTTTCATTACAAAGCAACCCAGATTTAATATTACAATCCGAAAATATCAAATGTCTACAAAACGATTAAGAGAGTATTGATTGAGAATGAAATGTTTAGCACATATTTATACCCTCACCTAAAGGATTGAAGGTATATATCAGTTGATACGGTCAGAAGGAAGCGTCTAAAGTACCAAGTACCAAATGTGTTACATAATATTCTAAGCCGATTGAGTGATGTCCGTCTGTCTGGCCAGCTGGTTAGCTAGTGGACACGATAGCGGTCGTAAATCGTTAATAACCTTGTCCACCGTTGTTGTTGTTGTTGTCCACTGCATTCGTTTGCTTGGCAGAATTTGTGAAAATCGGCTGAATGACAATGCCCCCTCTAGTATCTACTATACAAACCCCCATTTAGTCTCTATAAATTCGTAGGTTCATATCTCTTCATTGCACAAAATTCAGTAAAATTTAGTACACGCTGAGCGTAAGGTCTCACAATGAAAATAGACTGCATTGCAACACCCTTTTTGGTATCTCTTATACAATTTGGCGGGTTTTGCAATCCTTCCCCTGTAATTTCTATTCGGTAGGCTACAGTATCCTCCGTTCTTGTTCAGTACAATGACATACAATTCTTTATAAGCCCTGGGTAATATTTACCAAATAACCATGCACCTTCTTATATCGGCCCATACAAATTACCGATTTAATTTTTAGCGTGACTTACTTAATCAGAAATACAAAGAACGACTTATGCTGGGCATTGTCACACCCTTTCCGACACATCTTATACAAATTTGCCGATGTATCACACACATTTGATTTTTCCGCTCAAACCCCTAATTCATTTGCTGCAGTACTTTCGAAAAATGTTAAAAATCAATCAGTTAACCACGTCCTCTCCCAAACAAATTATATAATTTTGCCCACATATTCCTAGTTTCATATCTTTCACTCAGTTGCAATTCAGTATGACTTAGCACGCGTCAGGTATTGAGTAAATTTAGTTCTATGAATGAAAATGGGAAACTATTTATTAAAGGATCCATCCATCCATTATGACACCTCTCACACTTTTTCACCAATGTCTAAACGATCTGTACTGAAACTCAGAAATTTATTAAAGAATAGCTTTCGTTTTCTGATTTTCACTCAGATCAAGGATATAGTTTAAAACACTAGCCTCTTCATATTGTTAAAAATGTTATTTTTTCTGAAAGTTTTCTATGAAAAAAATAAGCGGAGTCCAGTAAAACTTCTAAACGCCAAATCCAGGTTATTGAAATATTAAAGCAATATAATCAACAGCTTCATGAAGGCATTTGATCATTATACTCGTAAGTACCTCCACCTCAAATTCTTCTCTCTTTTAATAAAATGCCAGATTTTGACAAAAATATTCTTTATTTTATTTGGAGTTAACTTTTTCCAATGGCGGTCAACTGGGCAACCATGGTAACCTTTGACATCTAACAAGCGTTTCTTTTTACTGGATTTGGTTCTGTAGATGAGGAAACTGTTTTCTGAACCCGGACGCTCCTTAAATTATGTTAATTGGGTAACATTCGCTTAAACCTTACGTCTACTATACTAAAGGGTGTTTTCCGTCACAGTTTTCACAAATTTAAAGTATTACAATGGAAGAATGAACAATAGCAATGTGGCCGGAATTCTGTTTACATCGTTCTACAGAAAACTTGTGATTTTCGATACATGACATAGTGAATATAAACCAACAATATATTTGTCTACGAGTTATGAGTTTAAATTTGGGACTGGCCCCTCTGGATGCTCTTGGGTACCGCGGTTACTTAAAGAGGTATATGAGGTGTGAGGTATATGAGGTGTGAGGTATATGAGTCGTTTATAATATATCTATCAACTGTAGCCGTATATGGTAAGCAGTAGTTTTGTACTTGAATGTGCAAGTTTTTCCCCTATTGGACCGATTTTGCCCTTTTGTATTAATGTTGTCATGGACGATGAACCATGTTTATTTCACAAATGAGTTTGTTTAAAAAACGTCCTATTTTCACACATAACAAATAAACTAATACATAATCTCTACTTCTAATATATAATCACTTCAATAACTAGAGCTGTTTCTTAAAGAATTATGAATAAATGGTAGTACTGTTGCACGATATTATAACATGAAATCCAGAAAAGTCATCTTCTCATACATAATATATCGACTTAGCCCATTTTTTCTATTGAAATTCATATAGTTATATATAAGTATTGCGTTCTCAAATAACATGAGTTGGAATGATTCTTTTCCGTATCGATCAGCTAAAATCGTATAATGTTTTTTATTAAGAAATTGTAAAAATGTTGAAAAAACATTTTAAACTGTCATTTTTCTAGACGTGAGTTCAGCCCTTGTATGGCCTAATTTTGTCCGTATTTGACAGATCTCTTACAATTCTGAATGCAGCTGTCCTGTGAATTATTTTTGTTTAAATTTCTATCACTCGTATTGTCTCAGATTTGTAGTTATTATAAGCGAAACGTAAATAAGTGATGCTGTAGTTCAACCGATCGCATTCACAAAGTTTGAATGAAACGTCAGCATCATTTTCAATTTTCTTACGATCTGAACTCTTACAATTAAGGGGTGTAATGTTTCCGTATTTCTGTGATGCATGAAATGATCGCTTGAATCATTCAACTGTTTGAGCATGTTATTGATGAGATATTTCCTATTGCGAATTTTTTCAAAAAGGTGAATTCTGTTTAAGGAATATCTTAAAATAATTTATTTGCAATTTTATGAACCCGATTCCAGAATATTCGATTTTGACGCTTCTGATAAATCTCTAGAATTCAAATCAGTACATTCGAGTGACCGCTGTTCAAAAAAAGATAGATGACTGCATTATCTTGCAACCGTCTTGCACAACTTAAATTATTCTAACGTATACAGTTTTATTTACATCACATTTATAATCAATGAATTTCAAAATAATAGCACTGGCTAGGTTTGATATTTAAATTGAGTGCATGGAAGTTTAGGCATCTGTATTATATTCTTTTCAGAACAGTTTTTATTTTCACTCAAGCGTTATTCCATAGAATTTCAGATTTCAACAACACCATAGTTTTTGCAGGTCAATATAGTGACGAAAAAATATACTCTTTCGGATCTATTTCGGTTAGAAATTATTGCGTATTTATTCGTAAAGATAAATAAATTGAATATATGTGAATTCTAGGAGATATACTTCATACCACTGGTAAGTCTTACAAAGCTCTTTATGCATTTCGGTGCATAATGCACGGAAGACTATATCTTACTGAATCTCAAATACGATACGAAGTATTTGACGTGAGATGTTATTTTAAGACTAGTACACAGTTTATTTCAAGTAAACTAATTGATTTATAAGTAACTTATTCTACCCGAAGCGTTCGTCAGACACATCGAGGTGATCGCCGGTTGAACTCGAGATAGTTGGGTGTACTAAGTATCACGCCACGGTCGGTGGCTTCAGGTATAACATCAGCGGGATATCCACGAATTGTGTTTTAATAAAAGTTTCGAAAAAAAAACATTTAGAAATAAATTCGAAAAATCCAAGAAATTATATTACTTTGTTAGAACGTAAAGCATTAATCTTAATATAAAAACTAATGTAGAATTGGGATCGATTCAGTAATCAATATATATTAGGAACTATCTCGAACTTTTGCTGAAAAACTTCATTGTTTGAAAAAATAAAAATTACGAAAATTGAAGAGAAATCAAATCGAAACTTTAAGAAGCCAAATAAAGCTAATGATTACTGAATTTATTGAATTTACTTCATTAACTTTCCTTGCCTATATAATCAAATATACAATAACAAATGTATTCCATGAGAATTCTAAATTTTGTAAAGGAATTATCACCGATAACATCTTATTAGTAATTTCCATATACCATAATGGGTTATACCGATTAGTTTGGAAAGAATAAAGAATTAATATGAAACAGAACTAAATAAGTGTTGGTGTTAGGATGATTACTATGACTTTGACTTTGGCACAAATTATGCAAATCCAAGTATCACACAAGTAAACGCATAAAAACAGATAAGTTGAGTGTGTAGATAGAGATGCCAAAAAGTCAGTTGGTTCTACAAAACATAAACAGCTTCACATTTCTGGTGCGGCAGTTGCATTGATACTAGCAGTATACGAAGTATAATCGAAAAGTGGGGACAAATTCAAAATATTCCGGATACTCACAAGAACGCCTAACTTCATAGAGCTGCAATAGAAATGTTGTGTTAAAAAAACTCACAATATTGTAGACTAATTAATAAACTATTTACAAATAAAGCAAAATGAATATGAAAAGAAATTTTAATCGGTGTAAACGGTACCAAAGTTCTGAGCGCAAAGACATTTAACACATTTTCTGTCCACGATATTTACTAAACCAATATTGTTAACTCCATAGTGGTTTGCTTTGTAAATTGACTATATTGACCCACTGCTTCAATTATTTCCCAAACAAATTGGCCGATTTTCCAAAATTCAACATCCTCCATGAAACTTCTCATCGGTAACCTGCAGTAACGTATGTTTTTGTTCATTGCATTGTATTTGATTAACCAAACTCGATTAACCTGAAAGTACCTCTCATACAAGTGACCGATTTAACACATATATGTTCATATGTTCATATCTTTTATGTAGTTGCATTAAATTTAATGAAATGTGGTACACGTTGAGAGTTTGCCAAAATAGGGTCTCACAATGAAAACGGAGCACACTGTCGCACCCTTTCTGGGTCAATCATCTCTCTGTAATTACTAAATAGTAAGTTGTAAGAGTTTCAAAATTTGTCCAATACATTACTTTATAACTTTTTATGAAACTCGAAAAAAGTCGAAACTGCGACCAACCTTGCGGCACCTCTCATACAAACGACTTATTAAAACTACATACGAGTATTTAATACCTTCAGGTCATTTCTCAATTGTACCAAATTGGACAGATTTAGCACATAACATACAAATTGATGTATTAAAGTTAAATTTTCCGCTTTAATCTTTAATTCGTAGCCTGAAGTTACTTAAATCGTTGTCAGTTGTATTGCGTTACAATGCTGTGTAATATGTGAAAAAATTGTCTGAAGAACCACATCCTCTTTGGTACCTTCCGTACCAGTTTCCTTATTAAACTTATATATTCCTAGATTTGCATCTTTTATTCAATTGCACTCTACATATATACTCGTATAGTATTACACACGTCAAACATTTTGTACTCTGAATGAAAATAGACTGCACCGTAGCCTACAGCGGAAATATTCTTAGAACCGATTAATATAATATAAAGCAGCCCCCATTTTTAGAGAAGTACATTCCTTTTTTTCCTTTTTCTCCATATAAGGCGAGGAGTATTAGGGTACTTTCAAAACTAATCGCTAAGTTCCCAAAAAAACGGGTTTTCTTCAACATTTCATAATTGAAGTAAACATTGGTAAGACCCACATGACTAATATGAAAACGGTAGATATCCATCTCTCACGATGACATAAATGCCTTAGTAAATCAATTCTGAATGCTTCAGAATCCATGCCTTCCTAAAATAAATTTTTAACTGCCAACAAATATTTTATAGTTAATACAGATTGAAGCGAAATTAAGCCAATTCAAAATTTCGCACTGAACCGGGGTGAAATTGTACAGTTTCGTAATCAAAAAATTCAGAAAACAAAATAAAGGATTAAGCATCTTACTTTTCTGAAATTCTCCGTTTGGAAAATGTAAAGAGACTACTGACTTTTGCTAAATTTGTATGTGTAGTACTATGAGGGGCGTGGCAGCGCAGTTTATTTTCATTCGGGGTACTAAATGCCCAATGTTTGCTCAGTAATACTGTATATAGTGCAATTGAATAAAAGATAGGAACCTAGAAATATTCTTAGGCTGGACCACTTTAAAATCAACTATAAAATACAGGTTTCCTTAAGCAACCTACTCTACGCTAAAATGGAAACATGCGAGATATGTGAAATTTCATGAAAATTTAAAATTTAGAAAGTTAGGCATAATTATGTACCATCATGAAAAGAAACATTAAAAATATGCAAATGTATATAAACTTTTAAGATTTAAGTTTTTCAGGTTGGTAGCACTGATTGGTAATGGCGTCCAAACGTCATCTGTCAAGGTGAAAAGTGTACAGTATACTCTGCCATTTCATCATGGAAAGACTAACAAACGATCAACGATTGCAAATCGTTGAAATTTATTATCAAAATTCGTGCTCTGTGACAACTGTGCCTCGTTTGATACGACCATTTTATGCTGAATCAACAATTCGTGCTGTTATCTCCAAATTTCGCGCCAAATTTACTTTGTTGGACACAAAAACATCGACTCGCATGCGTAGAGTGCGTACCGACGAAAATATTGCAGCCGTAGCGACCAGTGTTAATGACGATCGTGAAATGTCAATTCGTCGCCGTTCTCAGCGGTTGGGTATGTGTTATTTAACAACAAGGAATTCTTTTTTTTTTTTGCCCCAATTGGCTGAGTTGAACTTGGTTGACATGTGATTTCATCAGGACGGTGCAACATGCCACATTGCTCGTGCAACAATGGATATGTTGAAGGATGAATTTGGTGAGCAGTTTATCTCTCGATTTGGCCCTGTGAGTTTGTTCCAAAGATGTTGCGATTTAACGCCTCTTCATTATTTTTTGTGGGGTTATGTCAAGTCGTTAGTCTATGTGGACAAGCCGAACACTATTGAAGCCTTGCAGAATATATAACGCGCGTTATTCGTGGAATACTGGCCATAATGCTCGAAAAAGTGACGAAAAATTGGACATTTACATGAAATTATCTTAAAAAATTAAATGGCAAACACCAATTTATCGATTCCAATACAAATTTTAATATATGATGCAGATTTGAGTATTTTATTCGATTTGTAAAAAAACTACTATTAAAAAATCACCCTATATATATATATTTTGTATATGACAAATATATTCGTACATGTATATAAAGAAATACATAAATTAAAGAAACCTCTAAAAAAGCAACATAATTCCCAAAAGATCTGCGAAATAGCGTTTCATATATGAGATGTTGTTGTGTTGTTTAATATTTCTAAACAAAAATGTGACCATGTATGCTGAACAGAGTTCAGTTGTGTTTTCCGACTGTGCCAAGGGTAATAACATTAGTCCGGCCATGATTCGCCATAGGTAACATGTTTGGCCTGACCGGAATAATACGTAAGGGATAATAAGTAATAGAAGAAATCTAGGCTGAGAGTAGTAGGTTGCCGCCATTATCCGTTGGTAGGGTCTCAGTATCGATGCTGTAGTCGCTTAAGTTCTTAATACCAAAAGAGTATTGATTAATATCACAATTTATTTGTTTACCTTCTCAATAAAAAATATTGAAATTTATATTTAACATAAACGTGATTTTTTATAAATCGTGTATCCGGTATTATATTGTGTAATTATACAAAAATATCGATTGCAAAGTATCGAAACAAATATATTTAGAAGGCCAGGGTGTTTTTTAATATATTTTAATCGATGTTTGCCGAAAAATATTGCCTACTGATTATAATAAAAACAGTCACAAAGAGGTTGTGATTCGTTAACATTGGAAATATAATGATAATCGATAAACCCAAAAATATTTCCTTGGAGTGCAGAGAAGGTAGAAAAAAGGAGAATAATTATGCAGTTATTTTGAGGAACACAAACAATAATTTCCGCTGCTTTCTAACCAAGCCTCGTAAGTATGTTGCTTATAAATTGTAGGGATTTGTTTTTGCACCAAAATAACAACAATGAAAATTGTGGGTGTTTATTACATACGCTTCGTCTATGGCTGGGGCTGAAACAACGACTGTAGTCTGTAGCCACAATGCAGTACTATAAACTATTGTGAATTATATCATAAAATAGAGTCATCGTCTGTTTATGCACCACATCAACACCATCAACATCATCCTCAAAAATAGCAACAGCAAAATGTTAAGGTTTGCCAGAAAGTCTGCACACAGTACCTCGAACACAGTATTTAAAAACGCAATCTAAATTGAATATTGCCAAAACAATTGACAATAACACTGGAAGTACCGACAGTTCAATATACGCGAGTTGAGTGCGAAATACAGACAGTTTTTTTTGACAATTTGACATTATATATACGAGTATAAAGGGTGCACAGACATTTTCAATATGGGACCGAAAAACCATGTACCAAAATGTTTTGAAACAACATAATACACTTTTTCAATACCGGGTTGTAGAATATTAGAAATAATACAGATTTCAGGCAAAAACATATCACTTGCTCAGTAAAACTGTGTAAATATTGTTTTCTTTTGTGGACAAGCTGGTGAAGTAAACTTAATTCGCCTACGCAGAATTTAATGATTTATTTGTTTTCTGAGATACTTTTACAAGATATTAGTTATTAAAATTTCAAATCAAAAAACGCTGTCTATAATGTAAATTTATAAATAGATTGGCGTATTTTATACCTTTGGCTATATGGCTATATGTATATATTTTACATACAGGCTATGTTTTGTTTCGTTAGATTTTTTTACTCTTAAACATTAGCCCGAAAAGGAAAGTATTTTATCGTAAAGATTTTGAAAAAATTTCACTCGGAATTTGGAGAAGGAAGAAGAGTATTTTAGGGCGGAGCATTCGAAGACTGAAAATATTGCATGACCAGCACAACAAAAGAAAATATATTCGACATATTATATACAATATGTATATTTAATTTACGCCATAAATAGTACATGAACTTTAAGTTTTGAAAAGCAATTTAAAGACAGCTAAATTCTTAAGGAAGACATAAAAAAAGCAAAATTTAGAAAATGGGTTCAAAAGTCCATAATTCTAATTTTTTCACCCAATTGTGGAACATTGTGGAACAGAACAATTCTATATTTCAATTCGTGTCAAGGGTTACTCCTTACATGTTACTGGTACAAATTAGGGATAAAAAATAAAGTAATACAAAGCGCTTAAATTGTTTTATGCTGAATTTCATAAAAAAAACTTCTTGAATTTAAAACATCATATTTTGTGCACTAGAGCCCAGTTTTTTTGTTTCGTTATTAGTAGAACAGAAATTAATGATACAAGAAAATTAATTTTCAGTAATCGTATCGATCTATACCAAATACTGGGTTTAGTCTGATGTTATTCGTCATCTGTTGAAATGAATTGTCACAATTAGAATATAATCGAACAATTTTTTTTTTAAATTCGAATTTGAAGTTCGATTTCATTATACTTAGATACATAAGAAACTGATGTATTGATGAAAAATTCGAAAAATTTAAAGAAACTTTGCAAATTTCGGGAGAGCACATTTCAAAATTTTAAAATTATTTTTTCATTATGTTCGCTTGTTCGAACACCAGTGATATTGTTGGACAGATATTGTTGAGCGTAGGAGATCGCTTAGATTACAAGAAAATAATTCTGTCATTCTTGAAGCTATTGGAATTTTACGCTTGATTCAAACATTGGAACATTGAAAACAATAAAATCAATTTGCTCGTACAGATCCCACCATGCTATCCTTTTGTTGATTTCAAAAGTAAAGTTAAATAAGATAAAGATATGATTTCGATGAAAATGTTATTTCATTATATTGCTTGGACCTCGTCACTATGTATGAAATACAATGACCGCCTCTGGATTAGTTGCAATAGTGGATCCTTCTCACAGTCATTTTATGTGGCTCGTGACACCGTCTTGTTGAAACCGTATACAGTACCGTTGACAATCTTCAATTGCAAGCCAAAAGAAAAGTCGGTCTTCTATGTCAAAAATGCCTTTTTGTGGGGCACGGTAATACAATTATTTATATTCGCTGAAAACTTCATGACAGTTGTGTCATTCCATAAGGACTAATATCATAAGGACTTACATCATTCAATTAGGATGTATCCGCAGAGATACCAAAATTAGTCACGGCTACATGTCATCGCTCGCGTCTGTCAGTTCTTCACCACGCAACACGTCGTGTTTACAAATTGTCATGCCACGATCAGCCATAACTTTATATAGATTTAGATTTTGCGAAACTTCGATTATCGTAGGCATAAACATGCATTTATAGTTTTTGATTCACGCTCATCCAGGTTTATACCGGCAATACTTTCGGTTAATATTGTCGTATAACATCTACTTAAAACCGGTTCAGAATGTCAAGTAGATATAAACTTATTAAGTGTAATAAACCGTTCCGTGTTTTTTCGAGAAGTAGTATTTATATTAGCTTTAGAACACTGTGCGTTGCGATTTAGTTTCCAGAGTTTAGTTTGCAACTGTGGAACATTTTTGATGGTTTCTATCTACGAAATTAAGTTAAATGTGCAATTTGTCAACGCTCGAAGCCATTGACAATTACACACGCGCTCTGTGTGACATTGGTGTGAGGCGTATGTGACGTTTATTAAATGCAACTTATGCCATATTATTATAGTATGACTTCTATTTGACATATTTTTTACATCCCATGTGACAGTCTCCGCGCGTGAAGCATCTAGTGGGTGTAAGAGATAATATTTTTTCTCATATTGAAGCTGAGGTAATTTGGCCACGATTTAAATCTGGTGCATTGAGTTATTACTTGCGTTGATTAGGTTATAGCATGAGAGTCAGTCGTTTACCGTATGTTTGTTCTGTTCATTAAGAAGAAATTAATATGGTGTTTTGTTAAGACTTTGCAACTAACCAATGTTTTTATATTAATATCTCATATTTATGCCCTTACCCAAAAGAATGATGGTAAATGCTTATCATTTGATACGACAAAAAAGTTTAACAATCAGATGGTAGCTTATAAAATATCAAATAGTCTTTAATCAAATGTTTTCCATGATATTCTAAGACTGGCTGATAGGCATGATAACTGTCGTAAATCTTCACAAAACTTCCTAAAATTTAGCAGAGTCCAATATTTGGCCAGATCACAGCCGAGGACAGTAATTGAGCTTGACTAGCTTTTTTTTGGAACCTTCCACACAAATTGACGTATTTTACAAAATTTATTTGTACCCTGTAACTCCTAATTCGAAAACTGCAGTAATTTAAAATTCTGTCATTATATTGGCTTTTAGTGTTCGGCAAAATCTAATAAAACCGACCGTGGTTATTCTTTCGAGTAATTTCCACGCAGATGACCGATTAAATCCTTTATTTGTCAACTAATTTCTGAAAAATTAAATGGACGGCATCACCACGCGTCTTTTGGTATTACTCATACATGTTGCCATTTGTTGAAATTTAATATTTCCACTTATAATCTCTAATTTGTGAACTGCAATTAATTAAGTCTTAATGAATTTTATTGCATTATAATGCATTTGTAAGATGTGATAAAAATCTAACGGCTGACTACGCTCTATCTGGTAACTTAACAAAAATTACCTAATTTGACCGATATATTCGAAATCTTGCTCCATTTATTATGCTGTTATTCAGAGCATTTTCTTTAACAACTATCTAGCGATTTACCACTCCCCTTCTTAAATCTCGCACACTTTTGCGCTAACGCAAAATGACATATGATTAATTCATTAGTAAAGAGCTAGATATGGTGATAGTAAATATGAACCGAATAGACGTATCCGGGTTGATATATCGATGTAAATTCCATGAGAAAGGGCGTTTCTGACACGTACAGGTTATTGACGATGAGTCTATGCTTCGTCTGCGTCACAGTGACTCGCAAGCGTAACAATTGGGACAAATTGGTCCAGTGGGAAAAGACTTTCACATAGAAGGAATAAATATAACTTTCTAAAAATTAACCAACATCTCCCTGCTTTGGTGTAAAACTGTGCTACGTGTCACAAGGGACTATTAACTTTTTATAAAAAATTTTATAGAAATATGCGTCTTTTTTTAAATCATTGCCTCCGTTGGAATACTAAAAACTAGACATAAATGCACGGCATTTTCACATTATCCCCCTGTCAGTTTGAACTCTTTGAAATTTTTCCGCAATATATGCAATCGAACAACTTAAACATTTGCGATCCGTATAAATCTGTTTAATTTCCATCGCAACAGATTTTGTTTAAAACTATCAAAAATATTTTAATAAAATAGTACCACAACTCTTTGATTTTCAAATATAATAGCAAGTAAACTCTAACTCCGACTCCGCAATTTTAGAATTTTCAGCATCGATTCCAACAGATTCGATTCTAGTTGTGAACTTTATAAATAAATGATTGATTTTGTCTTTAAAGAAACCAAAGTCATGAATAATCCACCAAATCAATAAACAGTGCGAGCTTCTAAAGTATAGAGACAGCATCAAGTATCATCCATTTCTCAAATATGCAGAAAGCTTGTGACTTTATTTTGCTTTCAATTTAATAAAATATTTAAATTTGTCTACCATCAAGTATGTACCATCAATTGCAGTTTCGATCTTTAATCCACTGCATTGTGTGAAAGATTCTGAAGAATCATATTCTACCCGACTTGGTGAGACTGTAGATGCGGTAAGTCGAAAACTGACCAGATATAATCACTTGATCAATCACTAGAAAAACGAATGGAAACCATCTGTTCGCTCACTATAAAACAGCCTTCTATAGACGGATTTGTCAAGAATAGTAAGTATGAGCCCATGACTGAGTTTTCACAGCTATTACATGTTTGTAGGATGACACTAAATGAAGTCCTCAATGAAGATAGCGAAAACTCGTATTGAGCCAAGGCGACGATAGGAAAACACAATTGACATCGTCTTTAATATAACCCATACTGTGCATGAATGCGCTGGCGACGAAAACTGCGAGATTTTATAGCACCGTTTTTTAAAATTAAATAGAAAACTGCAAAAATTGATTGTTAGTTTTGACGGACGACGCTGCATGAACATAGACAATTATAACTTTTTAGCAGTGAATAATTTTATCAACAACAAAATGAATAACGTCAACCTGGCAATTAGAAGAAGAGTGTTGCTTCCAGAAATGAGCCACTAGTTACTCGTAAAAGCTGTCTGCCTATACAGCACAGAATGAAATAGTTCTGGCGGTCTTCGGTACTCTATCAAGTACCAGTATCATGTCAACCACGATTATAGGCATAAAATTACACAATTTTGTTGGCTGAGGCACGTAGTGCACGAGTAGAGAAAAATAATTCAGTACTAAAAGTCTTCGAAGACAAACTCAATCAATGGAAGGCCAAAACTTCATTTGAAGAATCAGGCTAATAATATCCCATTAACTCTTAATGTGATGAATTGGAGAAGAAGGGCATAACACCGGAAAGCCTATAATATATTCGAGAGTGTGGTTCATTGTTGATAATAGGATTTTCAGAACGGCCTAATAAGTAAATAAAAAAGTTTGATTTAAAAAAGTAATCTATATGTAAAGCCTAAGAATTTAGTGTGACTTGGGAGGGTTTTACTAACCAACGTCAGGTCCCCTGGCAACAGGAACGACCATAAAGAAGCCGTTGAGAGATATCAGAAGATTTATCTTTTCTGTTGTATAATCGTACTACCATGGAGGTCTTTCGAAGAAAGATGTGGTTAATAGACTAAAAGAGCATGACATTTATTGTTGTGTCGATATTACTCCTCGGACATTGAAAATTTATGGCGTACATGATGGACGACAGTTCCATGCGAGGTATAATATAGCAAAACTGGAGCAGCTTTTGTCTGCGAAACGCAGACCAGAGGGTTCTTCTCTTGTTGTTCTTGCCTGACCTTGGCGTTGAACCTCTTGTTGATAATAGGTTTTTCTGAACGCCCTAATAAGTAAATAAAAAAGTTTGATTTAAAAAATTAATCTATATGTAAAGCCTAAGAATTTAGTGTGACTTGGGAGGGTTTTACTAACCATCGTGCTGGCTGTGGTTGCCCGAACATGTGTTTTCAGTGTTTTTGCGTTGCTTCAGGGCCTCCTGACAGAATTACTGCGTTCAATACCTGAATAGTTTTATACAGATATTTAGAAACAAGAATATGAAAAAAACACAGTTTTTGGTTTATCGTATGGGAGTTTTTGAAGATGTTTTTGGACAATTAGTGGAGAATTAAAGAATACGTTATGTTCCCCAAAATATTATAATAGATTTAAGGTTTTTTTCTGTAATAAATAAAGACTTATTGTGGATCAGAAGAAAATAATGCATGCAGGGTTCAAGCAGATTCATACAAATAATTTAGCAATTATAATAAACATAAATTATGATTAATATATCGAAATTTGCCCAAAAATTGCTAGTAGTATTAGGTCATTCAAAATGCTAAGTTTATGTTATTCCAGTGCGCTAATATCAAATTAAGAGTTCAGTACTGAAAATATGGCTCTTATCAATTTTTTGTTAAAGGTGATAAAAGTTTATTGGAATTATTTCTTTATTTTTTCTCAGAAAAGAAAAAACTACCTAATAAATTTTTCTTTACAGAACATTTGTAAGCCTGTTAAGGTTCGGAGAAAAACGTTCACCCATTCAATCTAGAATGTATGTATGTAGTATGTATGTGAACGATTTCATTATGAGAAGATGGATTGATTGCAATCACATTTTTCTAAGAAATCTGCACATATAATGATATGTAAGTTAGGAGAAAATTTGATTCTTCTATGCTCTAAAAATTTTACATCGATAGTCATCTGAACTGAAGCTTAAATGGTACTAGAAGAGTTTCTAAATTCTTAAAAAGAATATCCTGAATTAAAACACAACAAAAGGAACCAAATCTTTAACTTTCGTAAATCCTCCGCTTAGAAGTTATAGATGGCCCCCAGATTTTTGCTGTGACCGACCGTGGCACAATAATTAGTACACGGGACTATAGTTCGCATGACCGCGGATTCAATCCCGCATTCTTCGAGCAGTCGAGTAATAGGCAAGTAGAGTGAGTCTAAAATTGGAATGATTGTAAGTTCAGTGAATGTGAAAAGCTCTTCCGCATTCCACTCATGGAGTTCAGGGGAATTTGGATTTTTTTTATTTCAGCAAATTTGTAACTACGGTATTGCAAAGCAGCCCATTTAAATTTACTAAGCACCTACTGTGATAAATTACAGTGAGTTTAATGATACTGAATGAATGAATGACATAAATCTGGGAATATGCGCTTAAAATTAAGTAATATGAATGGGATTTACCAGAGAGAAGGAGAGAGGAGAAGAGAAGAGAGGACTCTCAGAAAATTGTACTAAATTTAGCAGTACTGCTCAACGACATTGCCTGGATAATGTTATGCGGATTGGCTAAAATGCTACAGCGTGAAAACTCTTCGACAATGAACTTTGTGGGCGATGTAGATGCAGTCGACCAAAACTGCGTTAGAATCAAAAGGCTTTTATAACACAGAAATCTGAATTGCTTGTGCTTTTAAATGAATGTGTGATAAAAAATATACATTCCATTCATTGAAATTAAATTCTCAAATCAAATTTTACATTGATTTTGTCTTTAAACCTCATGACCTGAATTTCTATCTGCGAATTGCTGCTGAATCGCAACAATATCAACATATTTCTGAAGCGAATGGCAATGAAGTGACCGACAACAATGCGAAACTAAAACGTGCGAAGTCGAATCGTGGTGGTCCGGCAAAAACTGTGGTCAAGCCAGGATTTATGGTCGGGAAGGTTTTGATGCATATTTCGGATTGGCAGGTAATCGTCTAATATAAGCTGCTCAACTGAACCTGAAAGAAATAACTGTCAGAAGCAGACGGCTTTGGCCAATAAAAGAGGAGTTGTATTCCATCAGGCCAGGATACACACGTCGATAGTCACTCGCCATAAGCTTCTATTGCTTGGCTCGGTTGTTTTTATAGATCCACCTTACAGTCCGGACATGGAATTAATTGATTACCATCTCTTCCCGTCTACGAGTATAGTGAATGAATAAGTTGGTGAAAAAATCACGTCAAAAGAAAGTTGTGAGAATCGACTGTCCCATTATTTTGCCAATGGGGACTAGGATTTCTATGACAAAGGTATAATGGAATTGCCTTCGAAATGGCAGCAGGTTATCGAACAAGAGCAAGTTTTTTCTAGTGTAATTTCGCATTTTGTAGTACTTTTCAATAACATTGCTTACAGTTAGGGGGTCTGTTATGAAGAAATCATATTTGGGATGGTGCTTTTCAGTAAATAAAAAATTGTCAAAATTGTTTAAACAGAACTTTGATAGCTTCCCATTTTTCTGGATACAGATTCAGTTCATGTGCGTGCAAAATATTTCGGACATTGTTCACTTTCAAACTTAATCTATGAATATTAAGTATTTTTAGGCAAATTTTCACCTCAAGCTGTGCGCGTGGCCTCCATCCTGCTTTCAGTAGACATATATTTTTACGACGATGAATAAAGTGTACTTTATAAGATCTCAAGTGTATGATTGCAGCAAATGGACTGGTAAACTTAATATTCGTCTCGTACTATCATAGTGCATATGAAAATTAATAATATAATACTTACAAGCATAATGTTTCATGTACAGGTCATGGTTTAAAGCAAATCATTACACTTTTAAAACTAAATTTTTCTTCCTATTGAACTTTCGAATATCTGCGATTGTTTACTGAAGTAATTGTATAATTATTTATGCAGACATTTATTGTTCTATTTCACAACAAAAACCTGTATTGTAAGTTAAAACATACCTTTGAATATGGCATTCAAATCAAATAAAGCGAACTTCGTTTAAGTGAAATTAAAGTGCTCAAATCTAGGAAATTCGTTACAAAAGTACTTCGCTCCAAGTTGTTGCTTATATTGTTCGCTGTTTGGCAAATAAGAATAGATTTCAATAATCGCTCTTTTGTTGTTTCTATTGAACTAAAGTGCAGACGTGTCTATATTTATATTAATTTTTTTGCTTTCGGTTTTTAATACGCCATCATTAGAAATCTGTAAGATTGCTATCTGGCTCAACTTGGCCTGCAATTCCTTAGAATTTCTATTTTGGTAATTGTTTGCTACATTTCCTTTTGAGTATTTACACGCCACGCCACAAAACTATTTGACACTTGCCAGATTTATTGCAACTATAAAAGATTCCGATATATTCTCAATAGATAGATACTCAACTTGGCCGTACTTGAAAGCTGCAAATATGTACATCGCAATGTGTCAGCCACAGAGACATTGTCTATGAATAAAAAGTAGTGTCAATACCAGTGCCATTGGCGGATGAAGTTCATACTGAGGATACACTGAGAAAGTTTCCTATTGTAAAATAAGCGATCTTGTATACATTGACTTTACAGCCCACAGTAACAAAATTTGAATTCTAACCAACTGCTGAGTTTCTAAAGAAATTAAATGCATCTAAATATTTCTCTCAATGTTTTCGCTGAATAGCCAGAAATATTTCTTCTATTCTTAGTAAAATTGTACACTTTCGCTTTAATATTGTTCAGCAATGACATCTATTCCTATACGTTTTAGGTCTTTGAATTGTTGCGGTTTGATTGTCTATATAAGATTGGGAGTTGGTTAATTATACCCTGCACCACATGTAGTAAAGATTAAGATAGTAAAAACTAGACCCAAGAAAATGTACATTGATCGACTCGGAATCAGTTTTGGACTCAATGTAATGTCGTTCATCCACCTTTTTAACTATCTACATCGTGTAACATAAGTTTTGGAAATTTCTTCTCAAACGGTTTTCTCTAGACGATTGAATACGAATTTCTGAAAGACTGACTAATCCGGCTCCATATCCTCCAACACAAATTAAAAGCTATGGCTAAATTATTGTAATAAACTCCTTCCTGTGATTACATGTCTGCAGCGAAATTTGACAAGCATTGGTTTCGTAGAACATTAAAATGGTTTATTTGAAGTTAGAAACGGTCCTTATCATTATTTTTTTAATAATTGCCAAAAAAGAGCAATAAAATCGACTGGAAGTACACCGCCTTGAAATTCCACATATTTATTAAATTTTTTTTTAAATTTTAAATTGACTGATATTAAGCATAAACAACAACCCAATAATCACAAAAAAAGTAATATACATAAATATTTCTTTTGATCTAGTTTTAAAAATGACAAAAGGAACATATCAAAGGGTACAACATCATTATCAGCTTCGACAACGTCTATATGTATTTATTTTGCTACATATCTGCAGAATATTTTGACTCAGAAATTGTCCGTCACATTGCAGTTTTCTTGGACTTAAGTTCGATAAGTATGGAAAGAATCTTTGAAAAATGAGGATAAGTGGAAATCAGTGATAATAGCAACGTATTTATAGAAGGTTTTATACATACAATTTACTATGTTGATGGACACTTTGAAAGTATTTTGAAAAATATTGTAACTAAAAGAAATTATGGAAACTGTATATAGAGAAATCTTGCGAAATTTAATGTGAAATAAGTTTATAAAGTATTTATACACTCTTGAAATCCCTTTGCAAAATTGCAAAATTGACCGGAAGAAAAAGTGTAGACATACAGCAGGCTGCATTATTATGTCTCTGCGCAATGCTCTCAGATTGCAAAGATTTGGAGAAGTACTCGTGCGCATTCAAAATAAAAACCTCAATCTTGTATCATTGTGGCATCCATTTGTTCTTATAAACTCACTGTAACTCGATTTAGTCGACTTCATAAGGTATGTTTTTTCGTTAGTAAAATTAGAATTGTCCATATTACGCACTTACATCCCAATCTAATGCAGTTTACCTGTCTACAAGCGACTGTAATATTAACTTGCGTTAAACTATGCACCTGTTTTCATTATAAACCCCAATTGTATGGTAAATGTTTTCGTTATTAAAAAATTAAAAGGCGTGACGTCGATTATATAGTTATAGAGTTGTTCGATTATTCTCAAAGTCCAACTCGCGCATTAATTAAAGCCGGCTGACTTTTCACAACGCCGTAGATATGCTGATGACGATGCTAAAGCAACAGGCTTTGAATGCTGATTTTTCGAACAAAATTTTCTTTAGCGATAGCTTATTTCTCACTCGTCACATATGGGTGCTCGGAGATTGTGAAAAAGCCATTACATCCGGAAAAAATGACTATTGGATGCGTATTATGGTCTGGAGGTGTCATTGGGCCGTACTTTTTTCGAAAATGTCGCTGGAACCATTACCGCCAGTTCAGAGTGCAGTGGCCGTATGATACCGGCTTTTTTTTTTTGCCTGCAATTGAAGATTATGAACTGGACGATATGTGGTTTCAACAAGACGGTGCCAAGAGCCACACAGCACAACCGATTTTATTTTTATTGCATGAGAAGTTTCCAGAAAGTGTAATCTCTCGCTTTGGCGACGTCAATTGGCACCAAGCGATTTGATGCAGTTGCACTTTTTTTGTATAGCTATGTCAAAGAACATGTTTACGCAAACTTTACAGTATTATCGCTGAGATACCGCCTGAAATGTGCGAAAAAATGGTCAAAAACTACCTCAAAAGGATCCACTGCTGAAACCATTCCAGAGGTGGTCATATAAAGGCTTTGTATTTCGTACTCAATGGCAAGGTCCAAGCAATATAATGAAATAAAAATTTCATCAAAATCGTAGCTGTATGTATGTTTCATTTAACTTTACTTTTGAAACCGAAGAATGGGTAACCCGCCATTTATATCGGAACATGAAAAAATATAAAGAGAATTTCCGAAAACGATGGACTATGCTACATATTGATTTGTAATTACAAGTGCTTTACTCTTGCATAATCATACTTTCAAACAGAATGACGGAAAAGAAGTATTATTTCCTATAAGCACTTTCTAACATATTCGTATATACGACATAACTATTATATGTTGTTTAAAGCGGTTAGAGTAATCGCTATATGCTTCCTAATTAAATTTCTATAGATTTCCCTCCAAATGCAAGACTGTAGTTCTGTAACACACAATGTAAATGCAAAAGTTATGAACACAGTATCCAATTAGTGAGTTGTTAGCCCTTTAACAGAGAAGCTTAGCCAAGCGATTATGCAAACGTAGAAAAGTTATGTCTTCAATAGAGTCGAATATCTGTCTAACTATCTATCAATGTACATATAATATATAAAATTAAATGATTTCATATTTGTATCTTTATTCCTAATTGGCGGGTAAATTACGGGACAGATTGCCTTGAAATTTCCCCGCTAAGCCTCCCAAAAAAGAATCATAGATCACATTAGGTATCAATTAGGTAAAAGAATGTGGTGCCGCCCACACAACCCACAATTTTGAATGACAACAGCCAATGTACCAATGAATATGTGATTTGGCACTTGTGATACAAATGTAAATAGAAACATGTGAAAAAACTGTTAGAGATAGAAATATGCGACCAATATGCGATGAAGAAAAACGGACGTTGGGAAAACAACTTATTAGTCTTATGTTGTAAAGCGGTTTCGGATATAACTCTCTGCTTTGTAAGCTGGACCGATTTTACGGCAACTTAAGAATTTGGGATTCTTTTACAAACATTCTCAATATAACCACTTAAGATCCATATATGATAGAAATACGACAATACTCGGAATATGCATCAAAATAATTTGTATGTTAAGATATTTAGTTTATTTTTCATATATTGCCGTCTGTTATTATCTTCGTTTCGTCTCAAAATGCTGGACACGAAAATTACTATTGCAATTAGCAGAGATATTTTCACTATTTTAAACACCTCTCATCAAAATGTAGTTATCTAGGCCGATATTTTGTTGCCATATAAATGTATCTCAACTTTGTATTCATCGGATTTGATGGACATTATTCGAATTTGTCTAGCTTTTTTAAATACCTTGTGTTAGGTTCAAGATATTGGTTTCTAAAGTATAATTTAGTGGACTGTATTTGAATGGCAGTGGTAATTCTCTGTAAGGAAATTCGGAATTAATTTGCGGTCTATCGAATTAAATGCAAATAATGCGATAGAAAGAAAATGAAATAAGAACATAGAGTAAGTAAAGGAAGCACTGTTTATTTACCTCCATCTAGTTCTTGTTGATAGCGGAATATGAGTTCGAACAAAGAGACTGGGAAAGTACATTCAGGAATATCAATGTTTATTCGTTGACAGTTTAACAGAGAGTAGCAAGTCGAGCGGCAAGTAACGTTTGTGATAGTCGATCAACTTCAGCTTAGTTAAATTAAAGGAAATTCAACTCGGGAAATGGGCGCCATCTGGGAGTGACGTAGTGTTGTTGATGCCACCTTAACACCTTGGAATAACGTAGTAAACAAGATAACCGACAACGGTTCACAGAAATCAAATTTTGTTAGTTAGCAGCCATACAGACGTAGCTATTCATTTCATCCAAATTCTGTAAAAGTAATTGAAATAATTTTAAATAATTTATGTATGTCTTCCTTTCGTTATATCTCCTATACGTTTAGCACTCGAGTTTCTTTAATTCGTTCATTATAAGAACGATGATCGCAAATTCTAATTTTCCCGCACAGTATACTTATATCTCAGTATGATCAAATTGCATTAATTACTGAGGTTTCTGACTAAACTGTTTCGAATTTGACGGTGTAGGATATTTTAAGGTCGAACTTCCATACTAAATGTGTACAATGACCGTCTGTGAAATCATTTCGAAAATTTATCCAGGTAGGGCGCATACAAACAAAAGTGATTAATTGAATACCCTTATAAGTATTACTAATCTTTTTCAATCGAAGATCTGACAAATGAACTCACAATAAAGTTTTAATTATTCTGTAAAAGTCATACAATTATTGAACAATAGTAACCAAGCATTTAATTCTCGGCCTACGGATAATAAACATCACAACTGGAATGCATGAACACCCAGAAGAACTCAGAAAACTCCGGGTCATCGAATCAAATGCATATGCGGGATTATTTCCATTATTTCCAACGGTCTATGATGACAATCACACAGAGGGTGTGATCATATAGTAGTTCCTAAGAGCGTTGTTTATTGCCATTGATGACAACTACAAATGATAACAATGCCTATCAACCCATTCACGGAGAATGTAATACATTGGAACAAATTGAGGCAATAATTAACAATGTAAATAAATCTCAAATACATAAGACATAATTTGTATTAATCGAGGACAGAAATCTATAACAATTAAAAATAATGAACACCAAAATCAGTGATATCCAATTCAATAACGGAAGGGAAATATTATATGGAGTTAAAGGAGTGGGTGAGTCGTTTTATTGATTATTTGTTCTGTTGGGAGTAATATTGATGCGGGTGATACTTCAGATTCGCCTTGGTTTCATATTTTGTGAACACTTCAAAAAAAAAAAAAAAAAAAATTGTATTGTATTTTAAACAATGAGTTGTAAAAATGATTTGTTGACTTCATTTGGGATAAACCGAGGGAAAGATGTGAGAGTGCCACACAATCATTAGGATCGGTGCGATAGCAACCTTCATTCAAAAAAAAAAAAAAAAAAAAATAATAATAATAATAATCCAATTTTCCAATTCCATATTCCACCAGTTTCGTGGTTTTAAAGTAAATCATAAATTTCGGGTTTTATTCTTTTTCCTAACTGTTGTAAATAAATCAGGACTATTTTCACACCAGCTATTAGTAAAATAATGCCTTTCTCTTAGAAAAAAAAATTATTTATTTATTGGCAAAACAGCAAAAAAGAAAATAAATGTGTTTGAAAATAAGTTCATCAAATTGTTAAACTATAAAGGAAATTAAAAAAAAATGAGTAACATAACTTTACATTATGAACTTAATAAACGAAAAACCACAAAAACTACAAAAGACTTACGAATTAATTGCGTTCTCCACTTTGTGAACAAGATTTAAATGACTTATTCATTATATAAACATTCACCACCCTCATTTAAAATCTTTCTTTCAACTTAAGAATTCACCCAATTTGTCACGTTAATGTAGCATTAATAGCTTACGTCGAATAGTGATCACCATATGACCAAAATTTTGCTATCAAGGAGATTAAAATGCGTTAACACAAACAATGCGTTAATTGATCGTGCTTTAAAGTATTAACGCATAGAACTTCGCAGATATTTCTAACAAAAAAAAAAAAAAATTAAAAATACAACACGTGTCCTTTTACGGGAACTTATAAGCTTTGTTTGGTTATTTGTACATAACAACTCAATTCCACTTCTTAACTCAGCTCCTGAATTCCGGCCATGCTCAGTCTGTTCTTTACTTTCTTGAGGTAGGTTAGGCCCCGAAATGTGTAGAAATGTATACAATGGATACAATGTAATTATCCCTTGTACTCAGCACTAGTGGTGCTGCAGTACAGAGCAGACTGTTCTTTTTTCACTGTGATTGCAAAGTTTTCACAGTTGGTCACTGTGATTCAAAATAGCAAATCACTGCGATTGCTCTTTTTTCTACTAAACCAATGCCACTCTGTTAAAAGAGCAATCTGCTTTGGCAATCTGATTGGAAAATCACAGTATTCGCAGTGAATCGCTGCGATTGCTCTTTGCACTACTTCTTATATACTGTGTGTTCAGTTAGATGTGTGACTGAATCACAGGGATCGCTTACTTTGTTCATATTTATTTAAAAAATTGTTCGGCAAAGTCATCAACCGTAATTTTTAGTTGTTTCTGTTTGCAGTGCATTCCTTTTGTTCTCCTTCAAGGTTTGAACGCTCTATGCTACAAATCGCAGTTTCAATCACCGTTTATAATCACTGTGATTGACAAATCGCAATCACAGTTTTCACTGTAATTGGCAAATCACCTTTTTGCACACCTCTACTCAGCACTGACCCTATCTACGTTATCTGAAAACATTCCAAGATAACCCATTCTATTGATGCTAGTTGTAACCCAGCGTCTCGTGGGAGAATTCTCATCTTTAATAAAATGTTATGCAGTCAAATTCAATATGTATATGTATGTACAGGGTGGCCCAAAATGACCGAAGTGGTGTGATATTTAAGACATATTTTTTTAATTTTTTTTTTAAATACAGTAAATTTATGGGGAATATTTTTAGATTAGTTATTAAAAATGATATCCCGCAAGTGGTGGTCATTTTCTGCTTCGCACAAATGTGCTCTTTCCAACACATTTTCCATGACCTTTCGCAAAATTTCCGGTGTTATGTTGTTAATTTCGTCTCGAATATTGGATTTTAATTCGTCAATAGTCCTGGGCTTATTAACATAAACTTTCCCTTTTAAATAACCCCAAAGGAAAAAGTTTGCAGCGGTTAAATCCGGGGAACGCGGAGGCCAATTAAAATTGCTTGTACGCGAAATTATTCTTTCACCAAATATGTCGCGTAAAAGAGCCATTGTGGCCCTCGCAGTGTGCGCTGTGGCTCCATCCTGTTGGAACCATATTTGCGGATGGTTTTCCACGGCTGGCCTTACAAAATTTTCCAACATGGCCCTATATCGATCAGCATTGATGGAAATGGCAACACCTCGTTCATTTTTAAAAAAATATGGGCCAATGATCCTTTCTGAAGGAACACCGCACCAAACAGTGCACTTAACTGGGTGTAATTGTCGTTGATGAAGTACTCTTGGGTTTTCCGTAGCCCATATCTTACAGTTTTGCTCCTTAACGAACCCATTTAATTGAAAATGGGCTTCGTCACTCATAACTAAGTTATGAATAAAATTAGGATTCTCTTGTGCTTTTTGCTGGAAATAAATTGTATAGTCAAGTCGTTGCTGGTAATCTGTCGGTTTCAATTCTTGGACAATTTGAATTTTGTATGGAAACATTCTTATGCTATGCAAAATTCGCTGCAGCTACCCTCTTGAGATGCCAAGTTGTGTCGAACGTCTCCTGATTGATGCTTGTGGATTCTCCTGAATACTCTCCTGTACCACTTGAATATTGTCATCCGTGTGCACCGTTCGTCGTCTGCCAGCACCAGGAAGGTTCCTTACTGCTCCTTATTCTCGAAAATTTGCAACAAGACGGTGTATTGTTGACTGAGAGGGTGCAAACCGCACATTAAATTGACGACGGTATGCACGCTGAGTCAACACAATGGACCGTTGACCAACACGTTGGACCGTCAACACAATTTACTTTATAAATGTAAATTTCAACGATTTGGGCACGTTGTTCAGTTGTGTATTGCTCCATTATAAATTCTCCAAGTCTTCTTTACAAAATACTAAAAAGAAAAGAAAAAAAAAATTATAATAAAAAAGTTATAATGAATTCACACCACTTCGTTCATTCTGGGCCACCCTGTATATCTGTTGTGTAATAACTTAAGCGAATAAATAAATTGTGCAACTAATTTGAAAGATTTAATAATATAAGAAAAAAAGTGTTAAATTTATATTAGATATCAATTTAAATCTTCGAATTTTTACTCAACTTTCGTCTGCTCTGCTAAGGGGCGTGACATTTCAACATCTCCCCATTCGCAGTACTAAAAGCATGAAGCAGACTTGATTTTATTAAAGGTAAAATAATTTGTATGGGATATATCAGAGAAGGTGTGGGCGACGTTGCCACATCAAACGGTGATATGTGGTAAATTTCTCCGAATTTGGTATAACGGATTGGAAGATATGGAGGTAATAATATATGGATTAAATCTGTCATTTGTGCGGGAGGTACTTGAAGGAGCATGTTTGCTTAACCGATTTTCTCTAATACTGTGGGAAATTATGACATAATGGAATGGATAAAAATCTAGACTTTGTATGGGAGGTACCAGACAATGGGCTCCGTTTTCATTCTCAAGACTTACTTCAGCAAACACTCAAAGTATGTCAAATTTGATTGAATTTAGTGCAACCGATTGGACGATATGAAGCCAAGAATATAGGAGTTAAATTTGTTATTTGTATTTGAGGTAGCAGAAGATGTGGTATGAATTGGTCGTTTTCTTTCAAATTTTCGCAGAAGTTATGAGAACAAATAGGAAATTCAATTTCGGAAAATCGGTACTAGAAGGCGTGGATCGATATAGATCATTTACAATCTCCACCTACGGTTTGGGACAATATTAGACAGTGCCAAGCTTTTAGCAGTTCCGTAAAAATTTATGGAATCTTGGAATCGTATCCACTAGACGGACGCACATCGCTCAATCGACTTGAAAAGTCATGAAACAAATTTGGTCAAAACATACTTAGTACCTTAAGCGTCTTCTTTTGGGTTTTACATTTCTGGTCATATATATACACATTTGTATATCTATATATATATAAAACTGGGAATTGCCAAATCGTTTCTTCCACCATATTTCTCCCACATGTAAGATGGTAGATGATTGCGTTGACTTCAATTTTCCTTCAACCGTTTTCTGAAGTTATTGCCAAAGTTTTCTATTGTAATATTGATCTTTTGTTGCTTATTAAAGAACAATTAACTTTTGGAAGTGAACTTTTTCACTTCCTTAAAAGAAAAATTTAGTTGAATGAAAAAGCACAGATGTAGCAATTTTCTGCGATGAAGAATATTTACCTTCTAATACTATTGCTATGTTAGCTTTTTAGATACCAAGCAATAATGCACAACTTAATAACTCTTTACACAAATTTTAATTCAGTTGCTACTCGAATAATTCTTCAGGTTTTGTAGTCTTACCAAAAACGAGACTGAATAGCAAAATGAAAAATTGCGACTGAAAATTTTTTGAATGGCTTGAGTTTTAAATGTACGGAATTGTATTGCAAATAAAGTGAAGTAAAATGTAAGTTTCAATGATAAAAATATTTAATATAATATTTTGAATAGAAGAAGAAGCAGCGGGTGGCAGTTTGACGACATGAGTGATAGGGAAGAAATGTTGCAAGAAAACTTATGATTTTGCTGGAGACATATGAGAGGATTTACAGCTGTTGGCTGTCATTTCGAACAGGCCGCAAACATTTGTTAAGAAATTTTAGTATACTGCATTAAAATCTTGTGTTTTTTTCTTTGCAATATACTTTTCTTATTGTAGTTTCCTGCCCAAGATTGTGCTATGTTGTAGATGCTGCCCAGACGAAGCGCATTCATGAACCGAAACTTTTTATCAGGAATCTGGAAACATGGTCGCAGAGCACCACTAAGAATTTTTTTCGGTTTGCAATTTATCTTAACTTGCGATCTGCCAAAGTTTATCACTATTTACCAGACTTTATAAGTTACATCTCACTGCGATAATTTGTTTTCTATTTATATAATTAATACTATTAATTATTGTCACAATTATTTATTATTGTATTACAAACTTGCATAAATTAATTTGCATAACATTGCTTTCTTATATTTCATTTAAATTAAGCAGGGAAGCGTATGCATAGATGAAATCATTACTTTCAATCATTACTTTCAATCAGAATGATTTTGCTTGTTGGAAAAAAGTCCCCCGACCACAAGTTTTTATAATGGACAGGAAAAATGACGAAGACAGTGTAACTGGACGTTCGGGTGGACGGCAATATTGTGTGTAAAAAAATATTGTACTCTGCGGTTAGTGACATGGTAACTGAAGTAAGGGAATTATAATTAGTATGTTATTATCAAATATATTAATAGACGCTAAAATAACCCACCAACAATTTCTGTTGCAAATAATTCGTTACAGAACTACGATGGTTTTTATTTCAGACTGTCCCAAACTCAACAGTTTCTTTCCCACAATTTTTCCGAACTAGTTCTGCATTTTATTATTTCAGCGTGGAGTTGCATATAGAGTTTTAAAATATACCTATAGAATCGATTTTTTATTGGTTGCCGTGCACGAGTTTCCACATTTATCAATTTTACTGTTAATGTTGACTATTATTTAATGTTAAAGTAATTTAAAAGTCGTTGCGTTAACATTTTGTTAGTGTATTTATTAACAAAATGATTATCTCCCACCTTTTGTTATATATATAATATATAGGCAAATTCTTTTTTATTTTATTAATTTAGAGTAAATCCAAAAAATATAATGGCTCTAAAGAACAACGATCTATTCATTTGTGGAACTTGATAATCGACAAGTAACCATTATGTGTATCAACTACCTTATTTGTGTATTAAATATTTCTCAAACAAATTTGTATTTCCTGATTTACGAGGTGTGTTCAAAATATAGGGCGAATTTTCAAATTTCTCAGGCTACGTACATTCGACTTCCGGTTATTATTTTTTTATGTTTGCACTCGTCTCGAAGATATGTTGACAATTTTATCCTTATAGTAAGTTTAGTTTGCTTTTGACAGGCATAACTAAGGCAAGTGGAATTAAGTGCTCAAAAACACTTGAAATGGTGACAGTGGCATGCGGTGAGAGTTTTCTGAGCCAAAAACAATGTCTACAAGTAGTACAAGCTTTTCACAGAAGGTCGAGAAGATGTGAATGACGACGTTCGCTCTGGACACCCCAGCACATCAACAACCGATAACAATGTTGAGAAAGTGAAAAAAATCGTTATGGAGAACGTTGAATCACAATTAGAGAAGTTGCTGAGAATGTCGATATATCGGTTGCCTCATGCCATGCCATCTTTTCGGAAATTTTAGGCATGAAACGTGTGGCAGCGAAGTTCATTCCAAAATTGCTGAATTTTGACCAATAACAACGATGTATGAGCATCGCTCAGGACTTGTTGAATGACATCAACGATGATCCAGGAGATCCAGGAGAGCCAAGACCAAAAAAGCACGCCAAGTTCGATCAAATGTCAAGGTTTTGCTCACTGTTTTCTTTGATTACCATGGTGTAGTGCACCAAGAGTTCTTATCACAAGGTCGTACGGTAAATAAGTGGTATTACCTTGAAGTTATGCGTCGTTTGCGTGAAGAAGCAGTACGAAAAAACATCGGGAATTGTGGAAAAAAATTCATGGCTTTGCATCATAGCAATGCACCTGCTCAGTCATCTTTGCTTCTGAAAGATTATTTGGCCAAAAACAACACCGTTATCATGCCTTAGGCACCGTATTTACTAGATTTGGCCCCATACGACTTTTTCCTGTTCCCAGGACTCATGAAAGGACGGCGTTTTGCGACGATTGAGGAGGTAAAAACCGAATCGGCGAACACGCAAAACACTTGTCTTATTTATGCCTCTCACAAACAAACTGAACATGCTATATGGATAAAACCTTCAACATATCTTTGAGGCGAGTGTACCAACATAAAAAAAGAAAAAAAAATGATAATCGAAAGTCGAATGCACGTAGCCCGCGAAATTTGAAAATTCGCCTTATATTTTTAACACACCTCGTTTTCAACTAACAGGCTTGTAGTTTTACTCTTTCCAATTTTAGATGAAAATTTTAAACTAATTCTTCATATTAGGCTGCAATATACATACCAAATGAATATTATGTTCTCTGAATTATATTCACTCATATTGGGTACTATGCGTATAAAAATTACATGTGTGCAGCTGTTTCCCGGCAAGTTCGTATTGTATTGTAGTCTATTGATTGTGCTTTTAATTCTTTTTATAGATTTTCCAACATTTGATTAATTTATACAATTTTTACATTACATTTTATAATTGTAATTATTTGTATATAAATTCGATATTCGAAATAACGAATAACGAAATATACTTTTGTGTGTAATTGTTCGTAATTGTAATTGTTGAGGTAACTTCACCGTTACCATTAATAACTTTACTTGTTTTGTGACTGATTAATCATGACCAATAGGCGGAGTAATCATTTTAGGACAGATAGATGGTTTGAGCATTATCTAAACGTGGTATGGGGATGTTAATACACGTTTTCCGCCACATAATTTTCAATTTGGTGATTGAATTCCCCGCTTCGGCCCACCATGTGTCTTCTAACTCATATGTAATTCATCAACCCGTCCTTGTGATTCGTCAAGAAAACGATGTGTTTGTACAATGAGATTTTAAACATTTATATCGTACTACAACTTCCAACTTAAAACCTAAAAAATTCATACGCCTTCATAAGAAATACATATTCGAAATAACGATATCCCAACATTGTTCACTTTCGTAACTGCCTTATATTTTTTGTTTATCTTCCTTTTTTTCTCATATGACAGTTCGTCTTTGATGATAACACATCCTTCATGCTTCATCAACATTTCCGCCATGTTTCTCAACCATTCTCAACAATTCCCCTTTGTTGTGCAACATTCTTTCATTCGCACTACTTGCAATTTGCCAGCATATATGTGATGCATTTGGTTGCACTCAGTTTTCTGGATATCAGCTGCCAATAATGGTTTCTCTTCATATTTAACACTCTTTGATTAACACATTCAATGTTTGAGTAGTTGTGACAAAAAAAAAAAAAAAAAAAAACGGCGATGAATATTAAACATTGATTAAAAAGTGACTTTTATCAAATCAATGTTCCAAAATGCGGAAAAGAATTTCCAGAACGACGATTCCAAACGTCACAGTTTGAGAAACATTGGCACAGTTTGAGAAACATTGGTCGATTAGTCGAAATACAGGCACATCGAGATGACTGGCGTTAAAATAATGGTAGATGGCAATACGTGGAATTGGACCTACAATCATGCGAACGATAGCCGCTTTTTCTAACCGACGCGCCACGATCGACCACAAGGAAAGATAGATACTTTTGAAGATATTTTTCTATGTGAAAGATACGAAAAGTGCGGTCTACGAATGTAATTTAAAGGGCAGAGAATGTACGAAAAGTGCCCTCCAAGACTTTTTCCTTCATGAAATGTTTCTTAAAAATAGCGTTTCTCTATTAAAAGTAATTTCCTTCCGAAAGGATGTCTTAAACAGTATTTTCTATATGAAAATTATCATCCATGATGGGTTTCCATATAAAAATTGGCTTCCCTAAAAATTTTCATACGACAAGTGTTTTCTATGGTAATTTGACATCTTGTATATGAAACTTATTTTCCAAAATATTTCTATATTATAGAAAAGTGTCCTCCATATAAATGAAATATGTTGGGAGGCAATTTTTTTCTCTCAAAAACTCTTTGAAGATACTTTGGAAGAAACGTTCATATAGAAAAGTGTCTCACAAGGAACTTTTCGTACATCAAAAGTTTGAGAAAATGCCTTTCAAAACTATTGTTCGTATGAAACATTAGCTTTCAAATACCCTTATATGAAATGAGAATATTGAGAGAATATTGAGAATCTGCCATCTAACTTTTCTATGCGAAAAATATCGTTCATGTGCTTTTCAAGGCTTAATTCATTAACAATGATAATAATGCAGTATACATAGAAAAGTATTTCTGAAGAGTTTAGAAAAGTATATATATGTAATTGTTTTTTTTTTACAAGAAATCAATTCAGCTTTAATACGAAGTGTTATTACTTTAGCAGATATAAATTTTAAACAGTCATTTGGTATTTTCTTTTGCAGTTCTAATATTCATTCTGACGTACATATATTAATGGACAACATTGCATATTCTAAGAAGAATGATTGTTGGAATTGGTTATCTATTTCTACTAGATGATTATATTACATTAGCTGCAATTTTGTCGTCAATATCAGTTGTCTTCGTAGCTAATAGTGTTTCTGAATGTAATTCATAAATATCAAACTAATTCGCATTAACTACGCGTCAGTTAGAAGTATATCGTCTGTGATATAGTTGAAGTTTTAGTTCAATCAACGACGTATTTGTATTGGAGCTAAAAGTCTCAGAAGGCGTGACAAAAATCGTACGTCTTAACCATGTAAATGAGCAAAATGTGATGACAGCATATTTAACCGGACAAATAATAAGTAATGAATAAAAAAGTAGTGAAGATAAATGAAATAAATGAAAATGAATAGAAATATATAAATTAAATAATCACGATAAAGGTGAGCAGAAGCATTTTTCTTCCCTAAGAACACTTGGCTTTGAACTGCCATTGAATAAATTTTTCCATGGAACATGTTGATGCTCCATTGTATTTATAGCATTTGTCCGCCTTGCATAGCACTGGCTCAAGCCGAGCGAAGTGGCTTTGACAGTAATGTGTAAGAGAAAAACAACATCTGAAATAAATGGTGGTGTTAAATTACATTCAAGCTTCAGAAGTTGATGCTTAAACATACTACTGCTTGGGAGCAACATGTGTTTTTAGAGAATATTTATTTTGTTTAGATTGGACTTGGTACTGTTATTGTAAAATCTTCGTGAAGTGTCTTCATATCAATGGAAAATCTTAATCAGTTAAGTTTATTTCATCCGCTGTACCTAAATTTCTTTTTTCCATAGGTCATTTCCATTGGTACCCTACACTACATTTAAGCATATTGAAGATAAAGGCAAGAAATTTATCGAAACAAAAATTATTTTGATGAAACAACAATATATCTAACATTGTCTAACACTCACAAATATCGAAAATGTAATGCTCACAAACATTAGTATCTCCTTCTAAAACTTCATAAGTTGTGGAACTATTTGAAGGAACTATAATAGCCGTATTTTTTAGCATTGACAAAAACGAAAGGCGAAGTATATATTTATACCTTCACACGAAGGAATGACCCCTCATTTGATACTGCTGAAATATAGCGCTCAAAAGAAAGCGTTTAAATTGACAATTATTTTTGTGACCAAATGTATTTCATGAACTTTCAAGTCAATTGAACAATATTTGTCTATCTGGCTTGCTGGCTGGCCGGCTGGTGGATACGATAACTGACGTAAATCTTTGAACCTAAAAGTCTTAAAACTTAGTACATCATAATATGTTGCAGGTTGTAGCCAGGGAATGTAAACGAGCTATATCAGCCAGTCTATTCTGGCACCTCCCATACATACGATTTAACCCATATATTCTTATGTTCATGTCTTTTATTCAATTACACAAAATTTACCAAATTTGATACACGATGAACATTTGCCAAAATATAATCAAAGGAAATAGGATTACAACAGAGCACTAAACATTCCTTCTGTCTTCTCTCATACAAATTTACCGATTTTTCAAAATTCAATCTTTGCTTCACATTTTCTAACTCGCATGTATGGATATGATATGGATTTTTGGTCGATTTAACCCATATAATCTTAGCTTCGTATCTTTCAAGTAGTCGTAGGTAATTCCGTCAAATTTGGCGCACACCCCAAGGCGAATTAAGTTCTGAAAATGAAAACAGACTGCACCACCACACCGCTTTTGGTACATCCCATGCAGATTGGGCACTTTATCGAAATGTAATTTTTACTTGTTATCCTATAGATTAAGGAATGAAAATAGGCTGCCAATCCGCTAGAATTTCTAAGCGGTAGAATTTTGATTTTTTGCTATGCTTTAGTTTATAGTATTTTTGCATAAGAACCTGCTGGCATTATTAGCTGAAGATGTATGTTAGTCAGTTTATCTAACCGTAATTTCTATACTGTTTTCCGTAAAGGTCTCGACTGGTTATCAAAAGTTTTTATTATATTAAATAAATACGTAAAAAAGACGACGCGGAAAATTTATGGGTAGTGTTCGGACAGTCTCTACCAATGCTACTTGGAAAGGGGCTAAAACTTGAAAAAAGGTATTGGTGCGCAAGTAAGTTCTCGCTGTTTACCAATAAATGGCGCTGGCTGCTAGTGCTAGTCGATTCTGTCATAACCTAGACGTCATAAGCCAAGGTTAGGCATGGTAAACATGCTACCTTGACACAATTGTGATTTTCTTTTTACATCATTTTCTTTTTGTTGTGTGAAAATGTATGATTTTGTGCCAAATAATCGTCATGTGCGGGAAGTATTGGTTTTCTTCTTTCAATCGAAGGAAACGGCAGCTGAAGCTTATTGAAAGCTTCAAATTGTTTGCGGAGATACTGCTTTAAGTGAAATCACGTGTCGGGATTGGTTCCGTTGCTTTAAAAACGGATATTAACGACCGTTCGCGTGAAGGAAGACGGAAAACCTGCAAAGACGCTGAATTGACGACATTGCTTGATCAGGGATCCTTATCAAACGCAGACAAGGCTTGCCTCAGTATTAGAAGTCACCCGCCAAGCCATTTACAAGCGATTGTATGCGTTGGGAATGATTTAAAAAACAAGGAATTTGGGTTCCTTATGAATTGAAGCCAGTAGGCGTTGAGCGTTGTTTTTCCGACTGTGAACAACTTCTTCTTCTTCTTGTTCTTCTTCTACAGTAATCCAAAAAAAAAAAAATTATAGGGGCTGCCCCACGTCGTTTACGTCGTCATCTCGTCCGAATATTCACGCTGCGAAGATTATGCTCTGTATTGCGTGGGACCAGGTCGGTGTTATTCAATACGAGCTGTTGAAAACCATCACTTGGGATTGGTATCGACTTCAAATAATGCGATTGAGCCGAGCTCTGGGCGAGAAAAGCCCACAATACGCGGAGAGGCACGAAAAAGTGATTCTTCAGCATGACAGCGCCCGGCCTCACGTATCCAAGCCCGTTAGAACATAGCTGGAAACGCTGAGGTGAGAAGTCTTACCCAATCCGCCATATTCTCAAGATATTGCGTCGGTCAATTATCACTTGTTCCGTTCGATGGCACACGGTCTGGCCGACCAGCAGTACCACTCATATGACGACATCAAAGAATGGCTATATTCGTGGATAGCCTCAAAGGATGAACAGTTTTACTGTGACGGAGTTCGAGCTTTACCAGAAAAATGGAAAAAACGTAGTAGCTAGCTATGAGGAGTACTTCCTGTGAATCATTTTTAATCATGTTTTCGTAACAAAGCTGAATTTTTATAAAATAACTTAGTTGCGCACCTAATAAAATAAGATTAAAAATTCTGTAAAATCCATTTTTTTAAAAGAAAATCAATATTGTTTACACTACTGTTACACAGGTAACAGGTGTGGTCGTTATTCACATTTACAGCTCTCATTTGATCAGATTTACATTTAAATATGATCCGTTGCCAAAGTTGTATTTTTATTTCTAAATTTATACAAATTTTATTCTGATTCATATCAGATAATAAATATATATCCTCATGTAGAATATCACTGTACCCTGCTTGAGTTAAGTTATAAAGTCTACAGTAAATGTCTACATATAGTCTAAATACGTTTGATTTGCCGAGAAATATATGTATATTATCTATGCAAGTGTTGTTGGGATTTCTACGATTGTGTAATAAAGTTAAACGTTTGATGGAATAAATCCTCATTTCTACTTCAAAGCTAAATCCCAACTTCAGAAGAAATAACAAAATTCATCTATTAGATGTTCCGGAGCAATTACATTTTGATATCAATCTCAAGTTACTTGGTACAGTTTTCTTTGATATTTAAAACTTTTTTACTGCTTAATGCAAATTTTTGTAACTTTTAGCAAAAGATATAAATTATTTAAGGATTTCTTTGTCTTTAGTGAAAAATTGAGTAAAATAAATCAGTAAGGTATATTTAAAGTTGTTATCATATAACGAGACGACCGGTTCGGTACATGGTCAGTCAACTCTCGTTCGTCAATCGAACACCAGATCGAAAGAGGACTTCACTACTGCTCGTGAAAGTGTGCAGGGGAAGCCGGGCAGTCGATTTCTCGTCATGCACAACAACTAGGACTTTCGCAGGCTTCAACTTGGAAAATTTTCCATGGAGACTTGGTCTGAACTCGTACAAGATCCACCTAACCCTGAAGCCCAAAGTCTGTGACCATAGACAACACTGCTTCATTGCTGACTGGGCTTCGGAGCGTTTGAAAAATTATTCCAATTTAGGCCGAAAAATCGTCGACGTGCGTATAACCATAACCACGTTAACAAACAAAGTTGTCACATATGGACCAGTTAACGATGGATGTACAAAAAGTTACTGTTTGTAGCTATCGCTCAAATTCAGCCTCTGTGGTACCTACTCATTTATGAAGCTGTTACGGATTATGTGCCAAATTAAGACATTGACGTTAAATCTGAATACTAATTTTTTGCAAAGTCAAAAATAACAAATAACAAGCCTCGATTCGTTCAAAGTAAATGAACACATTGAAGCTATTCAAAATGTCATTAAGGACATGCTGGCAACTATGGAAGAATAATTTAAAGAAATATTTGAACAATTTATTCGCCAAAAACTAGATCCGAAACGACATTGACTGATTCGGTAGAACTTTTAATCACGTAAGCTGCAGTTTCGTTGAAGAGAGGGGGACACAGCCGTTCTATTGCAACAAATGTTGTAAGTAACACACGTCATAAGGTTTGTCTTTGTAAATAGGTAGCAAATGACAATTCTGAATAATAAAGTTCCACAGCAGTGTTAAATTTTTCAAAAAATATTAAGCTGTTCTTGCAAAAATGAACATCCTAAAAAGAGGCAACATCGAATACTCTGTACTAAAATACTTAATACTTTTATCTAATTTTTTTATGTAATGGCCACTACACAGGCTTTTAATTTCACAGCAGTCTGAATGAGCTATTATGTTAGAAGTGCTTAATTTTACCACATAGATGTTTTTTAAAGAGTAAAATGTAGCGAATTATTGAATATATATAAAATTGAATATACGAGTATTTGAAAAAACTAAAATGTATGTGTCATGATTTGTAGAATTATTAAGAAAATTGGGATATATTTTAATACGAAGCATACTTTGAGGTTGTAGAAGCATCTATTTTTCGAATAATTTTATATATATTTCAAACTATTGTGCCCGGAAGAGTTTCGCTATTGCCTAAGTTGGCTAATTATATAATGTTAAGGGGCAGAAATGATAGACTCTATCTTTTTATTGTCTCTGTTTTGAGGTTGATTGTTAGGAATATTAATTGTAAACCGCTATCCTAGGGAATCTCTCCATATTAAGACGTTACTACAAAATATATATGTATAACATGATTTGTAGGACTAATACTATTAAAAAGTACTACTATTAACAGTTTAATATGTCTCTTATCACTGGCATTTAAATATGAAGCGGTAATCCATTGGTTTATTTAGTTCACATTACAGTTTATGTGTGAAGCAATGAAGTTATATATCATTGGTACAATAACTGCCGTAAATTTTTAGGCAAATTCCTAAAATTTGGTACAGAATAATGTTTTCCCAGATCGTAGCGGGGGATTGTATATGGGCTATATCGGTAAACCTCTTTCGGTACCTTCCGTTCAAATTGACCAATTTTCTAAAATTCAACTTCTCCCTATAACTCTTCATCTGTAATATGCAGCAACCAAAGTTTTGCATTGTATTGCATCACAATTCCACGTAAAATTATATTGTAAAACATACTCGTATACATAAATGACCTATCTTAAACCCATATTTTTAGGTTTATGTCTTTTATTTATTTATAATTTAGTGCAACTACAACAGTCAAAATTGGAACATATTCAGAGTTTGCAAAATATGCTCTAAACATGAATACGGGGAACATTGCCGTACCCTTTCCGGTACATGTTCCCTGTAGCTTCGAATTAGTCGGTTCTGGGGGTCTATGCTTTTATCCGTGGCATTCTTTTGCAGTTCTCTACAACATCGGTTAAAAATCGGTCAAGTGACCACGCCTCATCTGGTACCTCCCGCATAAAGTGATTAACTAAACTCACAGATTTTTACCTCCATATCTTCCAAATGAATGTACGCAATTTAACCAAATTTTTCATATGTCATGCCTCTCCCGATCTAAGTTTCGGGAACTGAAATGGGAAACGTTGTCGCGCCCATTTTGGTATCTCCCGATAGATCAAAGTTTAATTTTCGCTTTAATTCATAATTATTAACCTCAAACAATTCAAATTCTTATCAATTATATATGTACATAATAATACTGGGGAAATTCGGAAAATCTTTGGAATGACCACGCCCTCTCTGGTACTTTGTATACAAATTTCTATATTTAACTTACGTATTCCTAGGTTCCTATTCCTATTTTTCACTCAATCGCACTATATTCATTATAATTGCGTTTACATCAGACATTTGCTACTGCAAATGAAAATGGATTGCACTGCTGCGCCCCTTAGGGTACCACACATACAAATTGGCCCATTCAGTAAAGACCAGTGTCTCCTTTACATATCTCAAACGGTATCAAGTTAACATTCTGCTTTTTTGTGCTTTAATTCTGAATATACTTGCAACAATACAAAAGGACGTTGAGTGAAGACATATGATAAAAATGTCGGCACTGGTTTATATTTCACTCACCGCTTATGGCCATTCTTGTGGCTAATTAGTGTAAATAAATTGGAATTCGTTTACGAATATAGACTCCTATTTATGGAATTTTCCCATAAAAATAGTGTTTTAAGAGTATTATAGTTGATCAATTAGAACATGCATGCCAACTTTTGTTGACTCCCCAAAATGCGAATCGCACATTTTATTTATTTGTACCGAATTTGAGCAAACCTTAATAAACTCATATCTACAAGCTATTTTGTTCGTTCTTTTATTTTTTATTTTTATTTTTTTTTTTCTTTTTGCACGCCAGTTGCGGTTTTAAGTCTGCCATTTTTGGCCAGAGTAACTCGCTTCATCGAGCTGACCAAGAATGTATATGGGGCATTCCAAGTCAAATCGGACAGCATGAAGAATTTTTTTTTTTGATTTGTTTCATTTTTGACTATGTTTATGTCCCTTTTCAACAGCATGCCTCAGTAAATTTTCAGATTTTTAGGGCTACTGGTTACAGAGATATTGAAGTTTAAAATAATCGCATTATAAGGAAACTGTGTTCATATAAATACTCATAACTTTTTCAATATTAGTCCAAATAGAACAAAATTTCTTTTAAATTTTTTATTTCTTGGTCTGCTATCTAATAAAAAATACGAAAAAAATGAGCACAGTGGGCTTGTATGCGATTTTTGAGATTTAATATTTTAAACAAATTTTTTTCACTGAGTGACATCGTCGAATTTCTTGAAATTTTTTTTATTAAACTACAAATGCTTTCACACATTTAAGCCAAATTTGGTAGTGGGATTCGAAAAACTACTATATTTACTTATTTTTTTAAGTTTTGTAAGAACACATTTTTCGCTTTAAAACACTGTAATATATTTGAAATCATAGTAAAAGAGAAAGAGAGCACAGGTGACAGCTGCAATAGTAGTGAAAAAAAGTAGTAAAGTGAAAAAATTTGCATTGCTGCTACAAAGCAAATATCAAAAATGTGGTTTTTTTATTATGCTTTGTGCCGTTAATTCTTTATAAAGTTTAACAAAGTAAAAGTGCTTGAAAGGTATAATTGCAACCTAGAGTTTTATTTTAAAGTTTTATAAAGCTTTTGGTGAATAGTAAATTCAATATGGAACGCCATCATCGGATTTATGAATGCTGCAACCCATTAAATTTAGAAAAGCATCGGATTTGGAAGGATTTGAGACGAGCTTCAGCACAATTGCAATTGTATGAATGGGCATCCGAGCTGAATAATTTACCGAGCATTAAAGTAAAGTTTTCTCCAGAACAGCATTATTTTGATGCAAAAGAAACTTTGAATTTGCGATATGAGACAGCTAAATCTATTCCGGGCACGCAAAAATTGCATTCAATAGTTCCTACTTGTGGTGGTGCAATAATTGCTAAAAACTTTTCTCGATCAAAAAATGAAAAAATTTTCACCATTTTTAAAAAATAAATTTAATATAATAAAAAACAATAATAACTTTTGTGCAATTGCAAATTTTTTCACTTTACTACTTTTTTCACTACTATTGCAGCTGTCACCTGTGCTCTTTTTCTCTTTTACTATGATTTCAAATATATTACAGTGTTTTAAAGCGAAAAATGTGTTCTTACAAAACTTAAAAAAATAAGTAAATATAGTAGTTTTTCGAATCCCACTACCAAATTTGGCTTAAATGTGTGAAAGCATTTGTAGTTTAATACAAAAAAAATTCAAGAAATTCGACGATGTCACTCAGTGAAAAAAATTTGTTTAAAATATTAAATCTCAAAAATCGCATACAAGCCCACTGTGCTCATTTTTTTCGTATTTTTTATTAGATAGCAGACCAAGAAATAAAAAATTTAAAAAAAATTTTGTTCTATTTGGACTAATATTGAAAAAGTTATGAGTATTTATATGAACACAGTTTCCTTATAATGCGATTATTTTAAACTTCAATATCTCTGTAACCAGTAGCCCTAAAAATCTGAAAATTTACTGAGGCATGCTGTTGAAAAGGGACATAAACATAGTAAAAAATGAAAGAAATCAAAAAAAAAAAAATTCTTCATGCTGTCCGATTTGACTTGGAATGCCCCATATGCATTTGCTTCATTTGCAATAACAGTAAGGCCGTATAGAGCAAAAGACTTTTATTCATGGATTTAAAAAAAAAATCGTTGGGAGACTTTTATAACTCATCACAAAATATCGGATTTTTAATCTTTGTATGGTAAAAACTAACTCAATAATGTAAAATTCATAAAATCATCAATAACAGTTAATCGAAAATTGAAACAATAAAATTCTAAGGTAACTTTTATGTTTCGTTGGGAGACTTTTATAACTCATCACAAGAAATCGGATTTTTAATCTTTGTATGCTAAAAACTAACTCAATAATGTAAAATTCATAAAATCATCAATAATAGTTATTCGAAAATTGAAAGAATAAAATTCTAAGCTAACTTTTATGTTTGGATGAACATAATAATAATCAAAAATAGTTTTTATTTCTGAACGATCAAAGGTAATTGTCATAAATAATTTTTATAATGAAAAAAAAAAATTAAAGTTTATTGCGAATTTGTTCTGGTGTGCTTAAAGTATTTCCAGCACATTTATTTAACTATGCTTTTTAATTCATAATACGCATTAATAACAAATATTTTCAGTCATTAATTTGAAAAAATCATTAACAATTAGAACATCAGGATGTACCACATTAGAAACCGTAACGGCTGATATTTGAAAGCATTAGATCTGAAAAACCTGTACCGAAATTCCAGTCAGGTGAAATGACTTACGTACTCGTATACCTTTAGCTTCACCCATCGTCCTTTTGTGTTGACATCGTTTATTGAACGAAGATTTGCAGAACAGAAAGGTGTGCGCAAGATGGGTGCCGCACTTGTTTTCAATAGAGCAAAAACAGTATCGTGAAAATGTTTCTGTAGAGAGTTTGGAGATGTTTAACTGCAATAAAGCTGAATTTTTGCGACAAAAGAAAAGTCAAAGCAGTGGAATGGAGTGGGAGAATCGTGCCCAAAGAAGGCGAAGACGGTTCCATCTGCATACAAGGTCATACCGTCTGTTTTTTTGGGATGCGAATGGGATTATTTTTATTGATTACCTTCAGAAAGGAAAAACCATAAACGGTGAATATTACACTAATTTATGGCAACGTTTAGGTGATGAAGTTATGGAAAAGGCAGTATTTGGCGAAAAAGAAAATGATGTTTCATCAAAACTATGCTCTAGGTTACACATTCATCCAACAAATTTTTGGCGAATTAAAGCTAAAGAAATTAAAGCTTGTTTCATCACGTAGCTTGTTTACCAGATTTAGCTCCGTCGGACTATTTTCTATTTCCAAACTTGAAAAAATGGCTCGATGGTAAACGATTTTCCAACAATGAAGAGCCTGTGGGTGATGGTTATTTTAGGGAGTTTGACAGTTCTTACTATAAACAGGGTATAAAAGCTATTGAATATTGGTGGAAAAAGTGTATCGAGCTAAAAGGAGATTATGTTGGAAAAAAGGGAATTTTTCCAATTTTTTGAGTCTTTTTTGTTAGCTCGGCTAGTTTTGGGGCCGCCCTCGTATAATACACGATCGGAGCTGTTTCTGAATGTAAACCACCAGCGGGGCACACAAGCGAAATAATTCCGACGAGAAAAAATTTGCCTATATGTGAACCGAATCCAATTTTTGAATAAATTGGCATTTATAATTTTGTCCAATTTTTTAACAATTATGCCGTCGATTCATTAATTAAAAGCCCATTAAGGCTATTTGCTTCATGTCTCTCAACCAGTTTTACTGAATTCTGTCAAATGAAATGAGCTCTTTTTTAGAGATGGAAACGAGGAGCATTGCCACATCACTTCTGGTACCTCCAATACTAAACGATATATTCTTAGGCTCATATCTTTCAAGAAGTTTTTGAACACGTAATGCGTAAGATAAACTTTGTTTCGAGAATGAAAACGAACTATTTCCTAGAAAAATATACCCACAGCTCCAAATTTTATTTTATAATTTGTCATTATTGTTAGCACTCCCAGTAAAAACACTTCTAAGTCATATTAGAGTCCTACATGCAAAATAGGTGGAGAGGCGTTTCCCCTATTGAAAATTGCATCCCTTTCTAACTGTTAAGATTTCTTCATTTAGAAAAAAATCATTACTTGACTGGAATGTAACGTCAGGAAACTTGTACTTAAAATTATAGTACTCTGGCTATTGTGTGCAGTGTACAGAGAGGTGACGTCATTTATAGCCCACATACACTTATATTTCTGTCGGTGCGTAAACAAATGTAAGATTATCATACACATCAAATTTTATTAAAATAAAACACACAAACAAAACTTAATTTATATTTCATATTATGTAAAGCGTAGTAAAAACAAAAGGCAGATAATTAAAATAATCCGTTTGATATACAAGAACCGCCCAACTAAGATCCTGGAGCTTCTGACGAGCCGCTTGTGGGCGACTGGCTCCTTAAAACTGTTCAATTGACAGTATAAGTTGGATTTTGTTGCGATCTAGCAGCGTTCTGTAAATGAAAGTTCAGTCCTCAGTTTTTTTTTTTTTGCAGTGTTAAAGTATCCAAATTAATCAGTCAAATCGGATCAATATTGCGACCAGATGTGGCACTGTGGTTTGTACCCGCAACTGTGGTGCGTAAGTTTTGAATTCCAACACAACAATCAACTCTTTGAGCGCCAGTCAACTCTATGTGTCTGACGAACACTTTGAGTAGTGGAATAAGCGACAAGTCCAGCAAAAGCTTTTCAAAATGTAAGCTTTTCAAAGGTAAGAAGCTACTCCATATCTCATTCATTGATTTCAAACCAAATCAAATCACAACCAAAGCCATTGACTTCAAAAAATATCGCCGAACCAACTCATTTGAAAATGGTTCGGTCTATGAACGTCTTTTTTTCCTAAGTATTTTAGCTCTTTGCAGCATTTTTATCATGAAGACTTCGTTTAACATAGTTATCATCTAAAGGGTGGCGCAATGGAACGTGCATATTGCTTCATCTTCTTTTGCGGGGTAGAAAAGGCACGGGCGGGGTGGCTTCTACATCGTTGGGTTGACGGGCTCATGGAGTTTTAGTCGCTATGAATTACTTCGACGGGAAGCGTCGCGCATTTTGCGTGCGCACATTTTACGAGAACTCTCGTTCATATATTGCTACTAGGCGACTATATTGTGCTGAATATGGACTACGGCGAAATAGTGACGCTCCGAATGCTAATTTAATTAAAATATGGGTAAAGCGTTTTGAAGAGACCGGTTCAACATTTAAACCACAAGCAAATGGTCGCCCAAGAACATCTAGGACCGAAGACAATGTTGAGAGAGTTATGGAGTCAGTACGAGGAAATCCACAAATGTCGACTCGCAAGAGATCGTCTGTCTTACAATTATGGCGACGAAGTTTGCTACGAATTTTAACATTGGACCTTAAACTGCATCCATATAAGCAGCAATTAACAAAAGAATTAAAAGAGTCTGACTTCATAGCATGACTTCATGAATTGCTTAATCGATTTTCCAATTTTGACAATATCCTTTTCTCTGGCGAGGCTCATTTCCTTATGAATGGGTTCGTAAACCGTCAAAATTTTCGTTACTGGAACAGTGAAAATCCCAAAATCAAACACCAGAAACCAATGCATAGTCCTAAAGTGACAGTATGGGCAGCAATCTCTGGCAGAGGAATAATTGGACATTTTTTCTTCGAAAATGCGCGGGGCCAAAACGCCACGGTTAATACGGAACGCTATATTGAGATGTTGAACGGATTTTTGGCTCCAGAAATTGAAAGTTCAAGAATAGTGAATTCCAGAACTTGGTTCCAACAAGATGGAGCTACCTATCACACATCAAATGACTCCATGGCGGTGGTGAAGCAAATGTTCCCTGGCAGACTGATTTCGAAAAGAGGTGATATCCAATGGCCCCCACGTAGTCCAGCCTTGACGCCTCTTGACTTTTTTGTGGGGATACCTCAAACACAAAGTCTACCGTAATAATCCAAGAAACATCGTTCAGCTCAAGAAGAATATCCGTGGTGAAATGGCAGCCATTACACCAGTATTACTGAAGAAAGTTTTCAATAATTTTCGTTTGCGGTTAAAGGAGTGCCGTCGTAGAGAGGGTCACCATTTAGATGACGTTATTTTTAAAAAATTAACTCCATTTATTACTCTACAATGCCACATATTTATTTTAACCATACCTTTTGTATTTATTTTTTAACCTATATTTTAAATATGCACGTTCTATTGCGCCACCCTGTATTTGAGACAGAATCTGAAGTTAATCAGTGAAACTGTATGCGCTTCACCTTAGGTGTCTTTCAAGGTATTTCGACGTACGATGGGGAAAACTTCCTATTCTTATCTGTTTTGAAAGGCAACAAACAAAGGCTAAGTCTGGTAGATGGATTTATAAATGACTTTCATGAAAATTAGAAAATGTTTGGACATGTATACGATACACAGTTGGAGCTGTACTAATTGTGAAACTCAAATATTAAAAAACTCAACAAAAAAAAAAATTACTGTTCTGATTTTATACTAAATTTAAATTTTATATAGATTCCCAATGCCTCAGTCTCTCTGACTCACAATGAGTCACAAATATGCAGAATTTTAAATTCTTGAACATTTTTCTTTAAAATTTTCAACGAGTTCGCAGGATATTGATCTATAAATATACAGAAATTGGCAAATTATCAACAATCTTCAAAAATTACCAAAAGTTATATTCTTATAAGTTAAATTCAATGTCGACAAAACATATACAACTATTTTAAATAAAATTGAGTTTTGAAGTTGATTGGTTCAAATGTAGCCATTAAACCGTTCCTCTGGTAACGACATTGGTAAGCAATGAACCGATCATTTTAACATGACGTTATCATAGTCGAAAACTATTTGCACACTAAAGGACATTGGGAAGTAGCAGTTATTTGTCATAAAAAAGCGGGCTAATGGATTCGACAATCCAGATTCCATTAAAATTTCTTAAAAATCGGAAATTTTTACTTCCAATTCGAAATTCTGAAGTTGATTCCTTATCGAAATAATATATAAAATTGAAATATTTAATTAAGCTTAAAAATGTGGGCACATAAAATAACAATTCCGTATTCTACAGTTGATTGTTCTTACTCTTACTTTATTGTTATAATATGCATTTTTCAAACAAAAACGAGCCAATTTTAATGCTTTCTATAAAATTTTGAAAATGTAAAAATCTTTGAATATACGATTGAATAACCAGTCAACCTAATTGATCAAAATTGGTTGAATAACTAGTCAACCTGATTGATCAAAATTCCGATCAAAATATTAATGGAATAATCATGGACTGGAATTTATCATATTTACAATCAATCGATTAATCGTTATTTCGGTTATTCACAATTCATGACGAACTGATTAACCGTGCAATTAAATAATCATATTCATGTCATGTTTAGCATTTTTTACCACCGAAAAGATCTCAATATTTATATATTTAGACCGTTAAAAGTCTGCTTCTTTTTACATCTAGATTGGAAGGAACGAAGGTAGAAGGAAGCGTCATATATTTTGACTAAATATGTTTCGTACCTCTTAAAGTCGATTAAGCGATATCCTTTCGTCTGGCTGGCTGGCTAATTGACACAACAACTACCGTAAATATTTATGAAACTCTTTAAAACTTACTACGTCCTAATATTTCTCCAGACAGTAGTCACGGATTGTAAATGGGATACATCGGCCCACCGCTTTTCGTACCTCCCATACAAATTAACCGATTTTCTGAAAATCTGTTTTTTCGCTGTAACTCTTAATTCGTAAACCGCAGTAATCTAATTTTTTGTCTTTTATATTGCGTTATAATGTTTGGTAAGTTTTAAAAAATGAATCGATTAACCAAGCTCACCTGGTATTTCTCATACAAATGATCCATATATTCTTAATCTCATGTCTTCTAAACAGTTGCGATAAATTCAGGTAAATTTGACACACATTATGAGATATTCAACGCACATTACAGGCTCCATTGTTAAGATCATTGCTACACAAATTGGTCAATTTTTCCAAACTCAATTTTTACCTGTAACTGTGATTCGTAGACTGCAGCAAACAAAACTTTTACCCATTATATTGGTTGATAGCACAAACAACCAATTTAAATCATAGTCCCAAAGTTCATGCCTTTTATTCACTTGATCTGAAAATGAAAACGATCTGCACTGTAGCCTCTGTACCTCTTCTATATCTTCTAAGCACTGCATTGCCATGCTCAATTGGATAAAATCGACAAAGAAATTACAGAATTTATAGTACCAGCCATACAAATAACTGATTTTATTTAACCGCCATCTTCTTGTGCATGTGTGGTTTAGTTCAAAACTCAGAAAAATTGGTGCTTTAGGAAACAACTTGTCCACACAAGGACTGAACCCACCTATAAAAATGAGAATTATTTCGATTTTAAAATGTCTTATCTCCTATTCGTTAATAAAAAAAAATAAATTAATTAATTGCCTAAGATCATGCGAACAACAGTCGCGTGTTATATTTATTTAGTCCGAACGGTCAATGCAAATTTTTTGTAGAGTACAGTTTATATTTACTAAGTTCCTATGGTTCGTTTGATTAATTGAATTGGTAACGGGGTTCCACTTAACGTAGAATATTTAAAAAAATAATATGTAGTCGTAATAATTTTATTAAAATGGTGAACAGATTACTTGGAAAGGACGCCTATCCCCTAATCGACTAATTATCTAGATAATTCTCGGCTCTCGTAGTTCTACTCCTAGAAATTGTAACTGGTAATTGCAATTCACTTCTATAGACAGACTTAGATATTTATTGTATCTTCATTACGTCAAGGAGTTGTAGTGTGGTTCCATTTGGAGGAACACTGATCCTTTTTGTCCACATTTTGCCATCAAATGGGGCTATGAACTTGTTAACATTTGCAAATGTAGTCAAAAACAAATTTCCCACTAGGTTGTCAAATTGTGGTCAAATCTCGACTGCATATTCCGATTCCGATCAAATGTTGCTCTCAAGTGAAGACTATACACAAGCTTACTCGTGCTAAATTTCAAATTCAAACTACTAGAAACTTACAGTGTGATCGAATTTAGAGGACTGCTGATTCGTTTGTATTGAAGACATCAGAAGGCATAATTCTATTCCCAGTTAAGCGCATCCAACAAATGTACTAATCCAAACTTTGGTCAACATAAGACCATCTAATATAGTGCTCTGATGTGATTATCCCAATTGTGTAGAAGAATTGACTCTAGTGGATCTATATTTTGACTTCTTCCTAACTATGACCCGGCAAAACTGTGTACCAAATTTCATTTATCTGCTACCACTTCTTCTACTTTTGTCCAATCGTTACATGGTGACGAAACAGTGTGTGACGGTAATTGTAATGATGTCATTCCACAAATATTATTAGCAGGTTTCTTAAGTAAAACATCAAATTTATTAATGTCTCATAAGAAACTTGGACTATAACGATAAGTTTTATTTTTTTGTTTTTTCGAATTAAACAGTAACCATTACGTTGTAAGTTTCAAAAAATTCATTATTTTATCATAAAATTAGGTAATCGTAATTGGAAATTTTATGATCTTGTATGGCAAAATGGTGGATATGTTCACTGATGTAGTAAAACTTTAAATCACAGTGCAAATAATCTTATTAAGGCATATCTCCGGCTATACTTGTTACGCCATGAAGCTGATAGAACTTCCAATGGTGCGGATGGATGAATATCTGTTGAAATTATCACACTGGGATAATGTGGAATATTAAAACTTGTTTCTTATGCCTTTTCTGAAAAAAATTGATTTAAAAATTGCTTCTAATTTTATTCGGCAATGAGCCTCTAAAGCTTGAAATTTGATTAATTGACCAATCTTTAAAAATAATTGTTGTAGGCATGATAGATTGGACGTAGCAAGCCAATAGATTGTTTAAATTATTTTCTGCATTTTCATTCATAGAACAAAATTTACTACCTGATTGTTGCATAGTAGATTTTTCAGGGCTTACAAAGAATCGGAAGTCCATACATTGAACAAGAACTCGGACTACTGCAGACTACCCATTAGAAATCACAGAGAAAGGATTGAATTTCAAAAAATCGATCATTTTATATGGGAAGTACCAATGATGTCCTTTTTTATTTAGAGACGCTAATTTTTTCAAATTCTGCCGACAATTCTGTAAACAATGTAAACAAATTTATTCATTGCATTTGTTTACAGAATTGTCGGCAGAATTTGAAAAAAATATAAATATTTGAGATTTTCAAGTCTAAGAAAATGGAACCTGAATTTCATAAATTCGGTCAATTTGTATGAAAGCTACCAGAGAGAGTAGGCAGATATAGCCTGCTTACAACCCCCGACTACGATCTGACAAAATATTAGGCTATACCAAATGTTGCATGATTTATTTGTAAGTTGATTGAACGATATTCGTCACAAATCTTTACTAAACTTATCCAATCTTGTCACAGTGTGCAGTAACCTAAATATTTGTCCATTACATTGTTCTAAGATATTTGGAAATTTTTGAGAAATCGTTCATATTTTTTTGTAATTGCACTAAGTTTAATACAATTTTGGTTCACTTTCAGCGTTTGATATTGCAGTTTCTCGAAATAGATTGTCACACACTTTCTGATACCTCCCATATAAATGACCAAAATATTCATACTTTTATATCCTTTAATTAGTTCTGCTAAACTAGGACAAATGTGGCGCATATCTTGCCTTTGGTAAACTAATTTCAAATAATGGCAATGGGCGACGGGCTTTTCTGGTACTTACCACAGGAAAAGCCCGAATTTTTTAAATAGTACGCTGTAATCCACAATTCGTAACCTGAAGTTTATTAATCTTTTGCCAATTTTGCGTTATAATATTGGGTGAAAAGCGAGAAAATCTACCAAATAACCGTGCTGTTTCTGGTACCTCCCATAAAAATTACCTTATTAATCTAATACTCGTATACCCCTAGATCTACATCTTTGATTCAACTGCATTATACTTGTATTCAGCATAGTTGAGCACGCATCCGGCATATAGTACGGCGAATGAAAGTCACATAAGCAAATTGGATGATTAGCAAAAATCGGTGGCCCTTCTACATTTGCCAATTAGAGGACTTCATAAAGTTAAATTTTCCTTCCCTTATTGTGCTTTAATCAAAGTATTTTTATACCTTCACCCGATGGATTGAAAGTACGACTTCTGGCATCGCTAACACTTCTGCATGAAGGCAAAAAGACATTGGATGAAGGTACATTCAGTATTGGTTAAACTTTAGTTTTAAATTCCTACTGTGTATTTTATAACATTTTTAATGCAATTTTTTCTTTTTCTGTAAGCGTTAAGCATTAGGAAGTTTATATATATATATATACATATATATATGTTTCTATGTATATGTATATATGTATTTGGAAAAAAATTCACTGCAGAAACGAAGCATGTTTTTTAACTAATCTGGGTGCGCTTGGAATCCGTCATAAAAATTGGGCTATCACGTTTTGCTTATTTTTATCGCATTCTGGCAATACTGTAAACCAGTCAATACTGACAATTATTAATCTTCATAATAGTAGCGCTTAAGCATGTAAGGAAGATCATTTGTTACTGATTGAAGCTATTTTTGCTTTGTGTGCTGTGAATATTTGTTTGTAATGAATGTCAGAATCATTAAAATGTAATATCAGAATCATTAAAATATGTATATTTACATTATTTTGGTTTTGCTGCCAGAAACTTGACCAAATCTTGGACACCGACAATGTTTTGCAATAGTTGCAGAACTGTTTTATACAGGTTGTCAAATGGCAAGAAGATCTACATATTTCGAGTTTCCAATTTCAGTACTTTTGAGAGAGTCAAGTAGCCACCAACCCGGTTATTTCTGTTTAACAAAAGTTGCTAGATTCAGTATGAAAAATCGAAAAAAGATTACTTACGTGAATGTCCCATCGGTTTCCAAACCAGTTCAACGTCCACCAAATGATCCATTACCAGTCATTCCCAATGCTACGAGCAGTGAATCCGAAACATCCTTCACCAGCAGTGGTAGTTTGTATCAAAGTGATGATGAACACTATTTAGGGACTCAATCTGAGGTGAGTTATCTAATTCGAAATTTTCATTTACTAGCTTCACGCATGCAGCAGTGCGACAAAAGTAACAATCTATAGAGATAGAAGCTCGGAATTGGCTGCAAATTTTGAAAAGAAACACTCTATTCTTTACTGTACTGATATTTATGGTTTATTTCAAAAAATGAACCAGCCATATGACAAAACTGAGTGGAGATTTTTTATTGATAGCTCTAAGTACAATTTAAAGGCTCTTCTTTTGCATTATGGGAATGAAAACCCATCCATACCAATTGCTCATGCTGGTAATATAAAGGAAGATCACGAATCAATGACTGAAGTTTTGACATTACTCAAATACAACGACAATAAATGTAAGATCTGTGGTGACCTTAACGTGTGTGTTTTGCGGACGAACAAAAGCGACGAACAAGGGAAGCGTGCTCACCAAAATTTAATGAAAATTGAAAGAAATTATCAAGGATTTTGGGACAAAAGCATGCTGGGAGACTATTGCTGGACCCTAATACGTGAAACCGAACCAGCAAAATACAAACGACCTTCAAATAACGCCATTCACTTTTGAAAATTCATTGATTTTTAAATAAACTTATGGTTTTTTATGTGTCTCGGAAATATTGACGTGATGACGAAAAACCAATTACACATTCGGACTCAGCCCACCAAATTACCCTAGGAAAGCTATTTAGTTGCTTCAGTCCAAAACCTTGTTGACTAGTGTTATTATTTTGTTTTTGGGTCATACGGGATTAAAAGACTAAGGATTAAGCGTAATGTTAAAAATATAATAAATATTTATTACGTCAGCTAAAGTATTTAATGCGATACAGAAACTTGTCTAATAAAAATACAAATGCTCTTGCGTTTATGTCCAAAGTCAGTTGCTGAAAATAATCAATTTTAGGTTTTCAATACATCATATGGAATGTAATGCAGATAAATTATATATGTACGAGGTGTGTTCAAAAAACTAGGTGAAATTTCAAATTTCGCGGGCTACGTACATTCGACTTTCGGTTATTATTATTTTTTATTTTGGTACACTCGTCTCGACGGTGTTGACGGTTTTATTCATATAGCATATTTAGTTTGTTTGTGAGAAGCATAAATAAGACAAGTTTTTTGCGTGTTCGGCGATTTTCTTCTATCGAAAAAAATGGATCAAAGAAGTTGCATCAAATTTTGTATAAAAATCGGAATTAAGTCCTGAGAACACTTGAAATGATGACAGTGGCATACGGTGAGAGTATTCTGAGTCAAAAACAATGTTTACAAGTAGTATAAGCTTTTCACAGAAGGTCGAGATGTGAATTACGACGTTCGCTCTGGACACCCCAGCACATCAACAACCCATGAAAATGTTGAGAAAGTGAAGAAAATTGTTATGGAGAACCGTCGAATCACAATTAGAGAAGTTGCTGAGGTTGTCGGCATATCGGGTGGCTAATACCATGCAAACTTTTCGGAAAATTTGTGGATGAAGCGTGTGGCAGCGAAGTTCGTTCCAAAATTGCTGAATTTTGACCAAAAACAAAGTCGCATGACCATCGCTTAAGAATTGTTTAATGACGTCAACGATGATCCAGATTTGCTTAAAAGGGTCATAATTGGTGACAAATCATGGGTATATGGTTACGACATCGAAACCAAAGCCCAATCGTCCCAATGGAGGAGTCCAGGAGAGCCAGGACCAAAAAAAGCACATCAAGTTCGATAAAACGTTAGTTTCTTCGATTACTAGGGCGTAGTGCATCAAGAGTTCTTATGCGGAGTATGCGTGAAGCAATACGAAAAAAACGCCTGGTATTGTGGAAAGAAATTGATGGCTTTTGCATCAGGATAATGCACCTGCTCATTCATCTTTGTTTGTGAGAAATTATTTGGCCAAAAACAACACCATTATCATGGGTCAGCCACCGTATTCACCAGATTTGACCCGCTGCGACTTTTATCCTGTTCCCAAGATTGAAGACACCCATGAAAGGACGGCGTTTTGCGACGATTGAGGAGATAACAATCGAATCGCCGAGAGAGTTTAAGGACATACAAAAAAGTGCATATCAGAAGTGCTTAGAGGATTCGAAGAAACGCTGGCGCAGGTGTATTATATCTAAGCGGGACTACTTTGAAGGAGATAAAATACAAATTGATGAATAAATATTTTTTGAGGAAAATGAAAATTCACCTTATTTTTTGAGTACAGCGATTTTGTATATAGTGTATATTAATCATTATTTGTAGTAGATATTCAAATGAAATGGAAGTGTTTAAAAAGCTTCTTTGCAGAATCTGTAGTACCTTAGGTTAATGTGAGTGCCGCTGTCGCATCAGGGTCTTCTTTAGCCGATGCATCGGTACATTACTGTCTTCCGGATTCAGTTTATCTATTGAAACAATTATTTGATCTGATATTATATCATATTCTGCACCTTCAGAATTCGTAAGTTTGCCTTTAATTGCTGTTTCTACATTATTAATGTTTGTTTCAATATTCACAGCAAATAACGCTTTGGATAGTATAACAGCTATTCTCTCCGCCATGAATCAGAAGGATGTTGAACGATAATAATACTCAAGAACATAAAATGTTATTTTTTTTAATTGCAGCATCATCCGCTTTATATGTTCTATGCGATTTAAGAGAACATTTGGTAGGAAATACTTCTTAAATGGAAAGCCAATATAAATACTGCTTCTTAAAATGGGCGTTTTAATGTTGTGCAACCATTTTAGCTAGGACGGGTATAAAATGTCAGACCAACCACCAGTATGTGTCACGATTTTGAATGCAATTCCAACTATGATTGTTTTTTATTTAACAAATTATATCTTAATAATTAATTTTATTTTGAAAATTAAGCAAATTTTATATAACAAAAGCTTAAAAGCGCCAAAATAGTTTATATGTGCTTGTAAGTCGACTTGACATTAATAAATAACTATGTAAAACCATTTTTTCGCATTAAGTACGTTCATCTCAACTACATATTTAAACTTTCTGTAAAAAATACAAAATTTTTTGGGGAGTAGCCGACAATTACACGACCGTGACTAATTGATTCGAAGCCGTTCTCAACATATAGGCTTTTCGTTCGTATACGATAACGTGGTGGATTTTACATAAAGGTCTTGGGTTTAAAGAATGCGAAATTCAAACCGTACAAGAATTTAACTCTGATGAAGATACATCATTTTCGACTATAATTTGGTCAAAACATTGTTTTATTTGGGCTGAGGAGGAACCCGAACGTGTTCCCACTACCGCCAGCCAAAACAATGATGGCCTGTCAGAAGTATCGGTCCATATTTCTTAAACTTTTAAACTCTGTAAACTTTGCAGTAATTTGGAAATATTTGCCTTCTTTTCCACAACGTCTTCAAACGGAAAATAATTAAAATTGTATTTATTTTCAAATCATTTTAATTGAAATTAGCTGAGGCAGAATTTTATACATCCCTGTGGAAGCTCCGTCCAATATCTTTAATATATGAAGATTGAAATAAATGTGTAACATTTTTCTTTAAATTGTTTATATGTTTACAACTGACAGATTCAAACTTGGAGACAACTTGAAACTTTTGAAACATTTTTCCACCCAATCCAAGTAAGTTGAAATTTGGAATTTTAATTTTTGAATAATATTATAGCATTTCACAAATTTGAAATGTTTTATGGCAGAGAAATTGGGATAGTTGTTGCTAGAAATACTGCCGCGCTGAGAAAAAATATCTTGACACATTTTTAAAACAAATTAACAACCAAGAATAATATTTGAAACCACAAGCTGACTACGAGTGGAATATTTTAATTCCTCGATTTCAGTTATTAGTGAACAAATATAATAAAAATTTAAAGTTTGTCTATTTGACATACAATTTACAAGTCAAGTAGACCTGATAATGGGAACATACTAAAAATTTTTTAAATTTAGCTTGAATTTTCATATTTTGCGCAGGTTATTTGTGTCTTAAAAACCTTTGTAAATGAAGACGAAGCTATAATATTTTCGTTGATGATAAAACGATATATACATCTTCCTAAGATTCATTAAAACCAAAAAATGAAAAGCAAAACCACTCGTTTTGTTGTATAGTGCTTAGATGTATTTAAATGGCATTTCCGTCATATTTCCCCCAAAAGTAAATCTCATAAATTTCTAAACTGGTTTTATTTCGGAACTGGTTTTATCAATGAACTGAGATCCAAATTTTGCTACCTTAATTTACAAAGGCAACTTTTACATGTTAGTTATATAAAAATGTTTTTAGAAACGAATTATTCCATTGCAATTGTAATTAATCTTTTAGATACAGATCATTCCATTGCAATTAGCAATTGCAATGAAACATAATCATATATATTTTGAATTGAAACTTTTGATATAAATCAAACTCTCTATCCACACAGCAACCGACGTTCCCTCGAAGGAAAACATTTCGTAATATTATATATTTCAAAGATAATGTATGGCGTTATTTTCTTCTAGATCACAAGGAGTACGTCTCTATGACGGAGGGACCGCGTAGACGTCATGACTATTTTCCGCTTTTATTGTTTTATTTCCACTGAAAGTTTTTGAATTTTATCTTTATTCGATTATGCTTTAATTATTATTAAAATTTTTAAAAAATTTTCATTAAAAAACTTTTTAGTTACATAGTGATGAAGCAATTTTTTATTATCCGGTTTTTATAAATAAATAGCATACAAATTTCAATAACGTGTTTTACTTTGTTTACACAGTTTAAACTACACTTAAACAGTTCTGGTAAAAGTAAAAACTCGACAAAACGAAGTAGTTAAAATATTCTAAGAACACGTTTCTTACGGTACCTGCACTAATATTAATTATCTGAAGAATTCAGTGGTAGAACTCCTACAGAGAAATGCTGAATTGAAATTAGCAGATGTTATACGAACAGGATCAGTCGTAGCGAAATTAGATCTATGCAAATATTTGTAAATTCTATATATTCCATATTCTGCAAAGTGTGAAGATCAGCAATCATTTTCAAATATTTGAGTTAATTCTTGGAATGCGATGATGAGCATTTTGTGATTGTAGTTATCATGTAGATTATTAGAATATCTCCGATGTAGATTATGTACCATCTTCAGGTTTTTATTTTGAATAATTTTCAGTTTTTCAGGTTTTTCTTTGCCGTGCTTGGATACGTCATTATCGGTCTTACGCACGTATTGTAAATAAGCGTTTTATTTTTACAGTTTAATTTAGATTTTTTATTTAACAATAAAAATAATGTTATTCCATACCCAGTCGCCTTTGCACATATGTAATAATTATGTTTAGTAAAGTTTAATTTTTTTTTATCAAAATACATGCCTAAGTACTTCACTGAATCTTGCAGACTTAAGGTTGTTTTGGGATTCTCTTGGGTGATTTGTTAAAAGGAAATAGAATTGCTTGTGTTTTGTTATGGTTAATTTTAATTTTCCAGTGCTCAAAGTACTTTTGAACTGACAGCAATGTTTGTTCCATTCTTTTAATTATTGAATTAGACACTTTTTCACTAGTTATAATAGCGGAGTCGTCGACATAAAATGCTACTGATTGGTTCTTGTTAGCTTTGAAATCGGAGTTGAAAATCAAATAGAGGGTTGGAGATAACATTGATCCTTGTGGAAATCCTGCAGGAATCGATCTCAAAGTCGATACTCCCTCGTCAATGTATACAGACGATCAAAAATCGGCAGCTAGATCGGAAGTTTGAATTTATTTACGTTGAAGATGATTACATTATACCAAATAGAGTCAATCGCTTTTTCAAGGTCTCAAGTACTCCCGTATTTTTCTATCTCGTTTCTTCTCCAGTATTAATTTTTGTAGCCTTTTTAATTGGTGAATTGTCGCGTGATCTCTTCTAAAACCAAATTGATGTCTATGCATTACATTGTTTTGATATGCAAAATTGTTTATTCTGGTCAATCTTATCTTTTCGAAGGTCCTATTGATAATGTTTAGCATACTTAGGAGTCTATAACTTGTAGGTAACTGTGGGTTTTTTCCTGACTTGTAAACTGGAATAATTTTCGCATCTTTGAAAGCCGTAGGAAAATATCCATTATTTGTCAAAAAAATTGGAAACAGATTGCTCATATTTTTCAAAATTGTTGGTTTAATGCCGTCGGCATTTGCTTTTCTCTCGATGTCATTTACCAGCGTACCATTGACTAACAGCGGTACAACAGCTGGTTTCTTACATCTGATAGCATTTGACACTCTCCAGAAGTTATTGCTGCTAGCTGGCAATGTGTTAAAAAAGGTGTTCCATTTGTTGTTTAAGTCGATAGATATTTGTCTGTCAATTAATGAAGTAATCTGATTTATAACAGATTTGAGAAAATTTTTTCGGGTGGCCAGTTGACATCTTTGTAATTTTCGTGTGTATCTTTTTCTCTGGCCTATTAAATAAATGCTTAAGCTGAAAAGTTATGGTTGCCAATTTTGTACCTTTCGAACAGGTATTTTGCCGGCAGCTAATTTGAGAATATGTTGAAGATTGTTTAAGTGAACTTCAATATTTTGTTCGATAATTATATCTGCCTCAAAGTTTCGAATTTTATCATCAACAAAATTTCGAATTAAATTCCAATCTGCAAGGTTATACGTTGGGTCTATATGAGTTGATTTAACAATAGTGCCGTAAATGTGACAAGTAATTGGAACGTTATCGGACGGAAGAACACCTAGATGGGTAATAATTGGATATATGTTTAGTCCGGAATTCGTCAACAGCAGATCAACAACAGAGGGCCTTGACCGAACATCGTGAAATCGTTTGGAGCATGTGCATAGAAGCTTCCGTGAAACTGATGATTAAATTAGCTGGTCCCTGCTGTGTTAAATGAATGACAGCTCCAACTTGTATAAAGGGCGCTAAAATTTCCAAATATAATATACTCATGTGCTGATCTGGTAATCTTAGTTATGTCGTTGGAAAAACATGCAGTATGTCTCGGACAATATGAAGAGTAAGCCGAATTATATTGATATGTTTTCCATAATTTCAGTTTAAATCGGTGGAGGAACCTTGTGTGGAATTGATCTATTCACTGTTATCAGTACACCGCCTCCATGGGTGCTCATGTCATTTCGATATATTTTGAAATTTAACAGTTTGAAGTTATGATTTGGACTTAAAAAAGTTTCATTATTAAATACTATGTCTATTCGTAGCTGTTGTAAGAAATGTTTCAATTGCGCCATTATCGATCGGTTAGTTACGCCTTGGCCGTTCTACTGCATGACATGAATTCTACTTATAAGCATATCATACCATATTCGACGGACCCATCTGGCAACGCCATAACTTTTGACAGAGATGTCAGATCGCTTAATGACATACCGCAGTTTGAAGCGTCAGTCCAAGCAGATTTTTACCATGGAACAATACATGCCACGCAAGCGCTCTGAAATAGTTGAAATTTACATTCAACAGAAGAAGTCAATTGTGAAAACTCAACGTGCTTTTAAAATATTAAAAAATGTGAGAAGTGCGCCTTCTAAGAACACCATTAAGCGTTTATACGAAAAATTTTCGACTGGTGAGGCTCTTTCTAATCCGAAGAGGCCAAATAAAAGTCGACCAAGGCGATCGGCCGAGAATATCGCTGCCGTACGAGCCAGTGTTGAGAGGTCCCCAAGAACATCCCAAAAACGCCGTTCTTAGCAGTTGGGCATGGCTCGGTCCACTTTACAACGGATTATTCGCGTTGATTTGCATTTGTTCCCGTACAAAATTCAATTGACGCAAAGATTGTTGCCTGCGAACAAGCCTCGTCGATTGGAATGGGCCCAACGAGTCATCGAAATGGCCGATGATGACGAGCAATTTTGGAACAAAATTATCATGTCCGATGAAGCCCATTTCGCATTGAATAGGACCGTAAATAAGCAAAATTGCCGTATTTACGCCACTGAGGCGTCTCCTCAGGAGATTCAAGAATTGCCTCTTCATGACGAAAAAGTCACAGTTTGGTGCGGCGTTAGTGCGAAAACGGTCATTGGGCCGTTTTTCTTCCAAAACGAAAATGGCCATGCTGTTACCATCAACCCGGAGCGTTATCACGACATGATGACCAATTTTGTGATGCCAATTATTCGTCGAAAGCGTATGAGGCAGTTCTGGTTTCAACAAGACGGCGCTCCACCGCACACAAGTCGCATAACAATCGATTTTCTGAAGAATTTGTTTCCGGGCCGTTTGATGTCGAAAAGTGGTGATTTGGACTGGCCACCGCGTTCGCCCGATTTGACGCCCGCTGACTTCTTCTTGTGGGGACATTTGAAGTCAAAGGTTTACGTTAACAAGCCAAGGACCGTAGAAGAGCTCAAGGACAACATTTGTGAAGAAATAGCCGCTATTCCGGCCGAAATGTTGGCGAAAACGATGGAAAATGCTGCAAAAAGGGCACAATACGCCATCAACGCCAGAGGCGGCCATTTGAGAGATATCATATTCAAAAATTGATGTAAACAAATCTACTTGGAACAAATTAAATGAATAAGATTGCCAACCGCCAAATTTTTATTTTTTCTTTGATTTTTTTTTTAAAAACATGGGTCGTCGAATATGGGCAACCCTGTATAAAATATTTCAACATAATTCCCAATGTTCTCATCTTATCGAATTTATGTCTGCAGTTTTGTAAGGCATCAAGCACTTAAAAATAAATTTCCAAAATTTGTCCGTTAGAGATATCGTTGTCGTCATTGTTTACGCAATCTTCGGGTGTAAATCTATCTTGATTTTTTCTAGTCTTGGCCACTTTGCTGTAGTTGGCGAATCCCTTTTATTCATTGTGTGAGGAAAATTTTCTTCTGAAAAGGAAAATGTAGGACTGATGTTATTTTTTTGAATACTGGCTTGCCTATTTTTTTTGTGCTTTCTCTCGTATTTCTAGATATTCACGTCTTGGAGGGCAGCTCGGGTCATCTGCACGATGGTTAGTATTTTTTATATTTTTCTTGGCGCAGTTAAATCACTTGTACACAACCAGTCCTGCGTGTGAAGATTTATTTATTTGAAAAGTGGAAGAATCGTGGTTACCACCACGCACAACACAAGCACGTTGGAAATTTGCTGATCCATTTCCAAACATGGCACATGGTGAGCATTGAATGGGGCCTTTGGCACGTCTTAATGGGTTTCGCTAATAGACCACAATTCCATAAAAGTATTTTATCTTTATTATATCTTTTTTAAAATTTTGATTTTTGTCAAATTCCATTGAGTAAATCGCGTCGTCTCGGTTTAATCTTGTGGGGTTTATCTCATTTATACTGATTGGCTCAATATTAAATGCATTTTTGAACTCATGGGGGATAGTTTCGAATTTAATTTGCGGTAGTCCAAACATAATTAGTTTGAATTTTCTGTGATCTTTCACAGGGTGGGTGTAAAAAGGAATTTCATTTTCTTTGCGTTTTTCAATATTTCTTTATATTCTTCTATACTATAAACCAAGACCTTTGTGCCGATGGACATTCGTTTGTACTTGGTACTATTTCCGATTAATTTCATTAGATCCGTAAAGTTATGAGTAGTATCAACTACAATCGGTGGAACTTTAACGCCAAATTCCTTCGGACCGGCAACTATGACACTTATGTTGTCATCGTGTCCAAGATCTGAGAGTTCCTGAAATCTATTGCTACGTGAAAGTTCAATGGTTCTCTGTTCTTTAAACTTGGGATTGTTACCCTACGTTTTTTTTACGACATTTAACAAAACAAATGTTATTATCAGATATGGAAACATTTATACAATTTCAATTCAGCTGATTAATGTGAATTAAGTGTACCGAACACCTGATGCGAAATCGTGCAGATTTGTTTATAGTTTGTAACACATTACAAAGTAGTAGAATATAAATGCCCCATTTAGGAGTAGGATTTGGTTTTGCACCTTCTACAGAAATGGTTGTTAACAACACTACATAAAGAATTTTTAAAATTTCAATTTATTAATAATTAGTGCTTAATAATAAAAAACTGATTTTCTTGGAGTCATAAGTCATACACATTGTTATCGCCAAAAGTAGCCATTACCATGTGGCAAAACAATAACTCTTTCGGGACATGTTAGGTTCAAGAAATATTCGTTTCGCGACTTTTTAAGACGATCATTCTTTTGTGATTAAATAATAGACAAAATGATTAATCCCTTCAGGCGTCTTCCATATAAAATAACAGATTTGTCACCAATCATTTTTGCATGGTTAATTTGAAATTGATATACCTCACTTGCGAACAATTACACAAGACATAGTATTTCGTATTGTAATTGCAGTGCCCAGTTTATACAAAATTTGGCCAATATACCGATGCAGGTTAAAGACAGTGGTATGGAATAGTTTACCGCACCTCTTTAAGTACGCCCAAGACAAGCGACTTTAAACACAAACATTATATTTTTGAAACGTTAGTCAAAGACTTTGACTGGATTAAGCAAACACGAACTGATACCGAAAATGTAAAGTGCTGTGAAGTATAACGTAACTTGCGGAAATATTTCCTCTAACTCCTATAGAATCCCAATGCATAAAAAGCCAACGTAATATATTAATTTAAACTACTCCTGCTGTCCAGAATTATATCAGAATACGAATTATGTATACTCTGTCTATATTCCACAATTTAACATTGTATTTCAAATTTGGGCAAGTGAGAGAAATTCCACAGTAGAAATAACAAAAAAAAAAGTGTACACGAGACCTTTTTTTGTAGAAAAACTATTTTGAAGACGAAACCTTGCTTGGATAACCCACCATTTGTTTTTGAGTTTTGTTTATAATCTTGTGCCGCAACCGTTATTTTCTTTTCTTGGTGTTTTCTTTCTTTATTGTTTTAATGGTGATTATTCGTCACATTTCTTACAAAATTTTGATCTATCAAATTCGTAAGTATAAGATTTGAAGCTTTGGAGTGTTCAAGAACAACAGAGGAGACAGAATTCTGGATAGGTCGAGACAACAATTGTAATATTTAATAGTATTGCATGATTTGGCGATCATTTTTAATGAAAGTTATCTGAATAATTTTGTAACAATTTCTAACCAATTAGAATAAATATATACGAGTTTGTTTGAAACTGACATTAAAAGTGCAATCTAAACACTGTACACAGATTCGCATAGAAAACCTTTGGAGATGGTCGTTCAAAGTACTGCTTTACCAGCTTCGTAGGCTTTGTTTCCATTCAATTTCAAATCCAGAATTCTTATTTTATTTAAATTCTAACATTTCGACCGATTGAAGACTAGTTTACAGGCTGGCTTTAGCGATTTTTTTTATCATTATTAAGAAACCAAATATTGCCGCTGTTATGGTTTTTTATTTATGAAGGAGAAAAGGGAAAAAACGAAAAACCAGATTTTTAAAGTATCCTGTTTTTGAACGAACGGAAAACCGGTTTTTAGAAAATGTTGGCGGTTTAGGCTTTAGGGCTTCGAACAAGAGTTCGCAGTTACTCAATGAATTTAAAATTGAGTTTCGCTTATCTATGCTTATTTTAGTTAAACGAATAAAGCCATAGAAAATCGGCAAGTAGCACCTCAGAACGTCCAAGTACGTGCCTTCGTATATAAATAGAATTTAATAAAGCTTTATATATCAGTGCAGTTTAATGTGTCCCGTCTAAGAAAAGCTGTTGTGGGAAAGTATATAAATGACATTATGGACATTATGGACGTTTGATTTGCGAAGTACGTTTCCATGGCCTGAGTGAGAGAAGTAAAGTCGAAATATTTTCAGTGAGTAGCTCATTTAAGCCCATCAGCTTCTTTTATTTTAAACATATAAAAAAAGAACCAGTACAAAAATGTCAGTCAGGTGAACTGCGTTTACTATTATTGTATTATTTAAGAGTATCAAGAAAGATTATATTTGCCTTTGTAGACGATCACGCAAACTGATAACAGTCAAGCATCTAATTATGTTGCGGTTATGTTCACACTTGGCTGGAAAGTGGTGGCTGACCGCAGAAGGAAGTTTTGAAATTAGTATTTGTAAGTTATTTTGTGTATGGTCAGATAACCAAAAAAATTCAAAGAATGTTTGCTAAAAAGTGAAAAAAATTGTGCAATGCGAATATTTATAAAATAAATATGATTAATAAATTATATGTGATTTCCCATTTATAGTAAATAATCGAGCACGACGGTTAGATTAACCAAATAAATTCTTTAAACAGCATATAATATTTTGGAAAAGATGATAGGATATAAAAAATTTATTGTTAAGGAATAAAATAATCGGCATTTTTTACTTATGTTTTTTTATGAATTTCTTTAAATATTTAGGTTCTACTATAAATTCTTTGAATTTTTGCTATTACTGGCTATTGAATCTTAGTAAATTTCCATTTCAACACAAATAAGACACTTTTTTAGGAACTTGTATATAACTAAAGATATTGTATTCTAGAAATAATATCTACTAGTTAAAGCTTAAAGTAACATTGTGGACATCCTTCATCAAATTGATCATGGATTAAAAACTTACGTCTACATCATTATTGCCATACACCAAGGCATAAAATGGTAGCAGTTATACAAATGGAGATAGCCCCATTTATGTAGCAATGGCTTGGCAAAATCGACATTCCTATATTTCGTCAATACATACATACATTTCTATACATTTTGTTGAAACTCAAAATATAGTCCAAAAATGTGCTTGCATGTTGATACTACGAACTATAGGTAGAATCGTACAATTTATTAAATATCACACAAGTTGGCTTGGCAAAAAATATGTAGTGTCAGATGCGACGGGAAATTTGTCAATACTAGCCAGATATATTCAATACATAAAATACCAAGTACCTTTTGACCAAATGTGTTTAATGACGTTTTAAGTTGATTGAGCAATGCCTGTCTGTTTGGCTGGCTGGTAGACACGATAACTGCAGTGCGGCTTTATGAAATTTCTTAAAAATTAGCGTAACCTAATATTTCAGCAGCTCATAGCAGCTCAAATTTCTCCCATACAAATTGAAAGATTTTCCGAAAGACTGGTCTATTATTTTGACATGTAATTCTTTGTAAAATCTTAAAATATCGATCGAATAAACATGCCCGTCCTGGTACCTCCCATATAAATGACAGATACAGTAAAATTTAAACGAATTTATCAACAAAAACGAATTTATATAAACATAGTGTATAAGTTAACACATAATTTGTTCAATAACCCAGAACGGCGCGTGCACTAAAGTGCAAGATATGCTTATTTAAGTTAACATAAAATTGGTTCAATAACCCAAAACGACCCGTGCACTAAAGTCGCAAGCTATGCTATTCGAGTTAACATGAAACTGGTTCAATAACCCAAAAGCAGCGCGTCGACTAAAAGTGCAATTTAAGCTTATTCATATTCCGTATTAGTTCATTTACCTTAAATACAGTTCCATTTAAATTGCAGCGTCTGTCTTCAGATCAAAATTGTTGACACTAACACTTTTATTAATAAGCAAATTATTGCAAGCAAATTATTTTAAGTTTCTTTTGACAGCTTAAATGTTTATTCTTCGCACTAGTTGGAGAGCAGTCAATAAAGACGGTTTGATAAAATTCAAGACTCGGTTGTTTTAATTAACTCGTGTTTCTTAACTCGTGTCCGTTGAGTTTTGATAAGTCAACGTGATAGTATCTGTGGACTTTAGATAAGTCCTCAGAAAACTATCTATTTTTTAAGCTTCAATTCCGAAGAAGCTTAACTTATATAAATAAAAACGGACCGCATTGCCGAGAACATTCCGTTACCTGTCGCACAAATTGACTGATTTTCCGAAATTCAATTCTGTAACTCCTAACGCAATGACTATGGCGATCTGAATTTTTATTCATTGTTTTGTTGTACAATTCTTGCTAAAATTTAGAAATAAAAAACTCCGGCTAATATTCCTATTCTGGTACTTCCCATACAAATGACGTACTTAATACACATATCCTTAGGCTCGTACGTTCTAGTCAGTCATACTAAATTTAGTCATATTTGGCGAATATTAAGGATTTGGTTAGGTAGTGTCTGAAAATAGACCGCATTGTCACGCTCCTTCTTGCACCTTCAATCCAAATTGCCCAATTTTTCCAAATTCAATTTTTTCCTCCTGTAATTCCTAAGTCGCAACCCAAATTTTTGTTCATTTTATTGCTATCTGGGAAAACTTGATTAAAATCGATCAAGTAATCGCGTCCCTTGTGCTGCCTCCTATGCAAATAACCAACTTAATAAATCGTAAACTGTTAGCTTCATATCTCTTAAGTAGGGGCTTTACATTCAACCAAATCTGACATATGACGTGCGTTTGGTGAGCTTGGATCCGAAAGTGAGTATGGGCTGCATTACCATGCTGATTTGAGTAACTCCCATACAAATTGACAGATTTAATGAAATATAATTTTCCCCTTGTAAACACTAATGGGTAGATTGCAGTAATTTTGGCTTTAATCAAGCTTGGTAAAATATAAAAAATCGACCTCGATTTTCCTGATACCTTCCACACAAAATAGTTAATTTAACTGGATTATACTCCTGAATTCATATTTTTCAAAGTACAGGGTGTGAGTAATCGGCTTATTTTTCTTTTATTTATTTAGATTTATTAAACTAAATGCTTGGGATATCGGAAAGAGGATTTGGATAGTGCAGGGGTGCCATGATTTCCAGTCCTTCATTTCCGTCCAAAGGAAATTTAGGCGGGAGTTTAGCGGCACTCCCCGTGTGGATGGACCACCATGGGGTGGGTAGATATGTTTGCCGAATCTGGAAGCATCGCACCATAATATAATCGCCACTGTAACAAGAGCCTAGCGGTTTGCCAAGCACTTTCTTGTATTCCACACTTTTGCACCAATGCAAAAGGATTTTGGGTGAAGTACATGTATCTTCAGTTTACCTGACTTTAATTTCTGTACTGGTTGTGAAATAATTGGTTATTGACTACTGCATAGATTTGTAGTAGCTGTAGTTACAAATTATTTAATTATGTTTGAGAAATAGTTGAATAAATAAAAAATATTTGCAAATTTGGGAGTGAAATTTTGTATTTATTTTGTTGTAGAGCAACGATTAAAAATGTATTTCCTAATTCATGTGAGCAGAATAGTGAACAAATGAATAATTTTCCACCTAATTTCAATGTGCTATCGCTACATTCGGATGAAATTTTATTTTATTTTCAAAATGATTGAATAATGTTTAAATATAATAATTGTTAATTATAACATTTAATTTAATGTGTTTAATTTAATATTTTCTGATTATTTTGTTTCTAAATATTTTTCCAAAAATTTATTTTATTTCAAACAAAATAATCACACACAAATGTTTGGACAACTTCGAATGATTTGTGCCTGAAAGTTCGAACAACCTTTTTCTTTGCATCCAACAAATTTGCTTATTTTCATTAAAAAGTTGGAATAGATTTTACAGTTTACACTGGAGCACTCTCACCCAGCGTACTCTCGTCGAAATTCTTGTGCGTATGTGTGCATGGGATGTATGTATGAAGAAGAAGAATAATAGTTTATCCCTTGATTTCATTATAAGTTCAATTTTTATTGTTTTTGAAATTCTCCAAATTTTTGAATTATCAAGATAGTAAAAGTTGTCTGACTTCATGGTATCCAAGTACTTAGTACTGGTACATTGCAGGTTATCATGGTATACCTATATTGTTGCTCAGCAAATCTTGCTATTCGAACAAATTTCATCATCATAACCTAAAACTTTCAATGGTTTTAATGCGTTGGAAGTTTAGTAGGAAATACATTTGCAAAAAAGAATGCACAGGATGGCTAATGAACGTTAATAAGTTAAAATACGCAAGTAAACTTTTTTTTTAATCACATAAATTATATTGTCTTTATTCATTTGGAAAACAAAATATTGTATTCAAACCTTTTAATTTGCAATTTTGATTGAATTTAAATGACCCTGATGGAGGGAAAATATCAAAACCGACGGAATTTGAACTCTTTTGAGGTTGGTTTATTATTTTCTGCAATTTTGCACAAAAAACTTGGTTTTGTGATAAGTTACGCCATCTCATAGAGTTCTGAAAGATAAAGCTCTTTCAACTTCTTGTAGCTTTGAATATTGTTATTTTTGTTTTGGCTGTCGTTAGGGACATAAGAAATAGGTCCTGTTTCTCAAATTATTATTATCATAATAAATCGAAAAATGTGTGGGTTGTATGTGAACAGCTGATAAAATCTGATCCACTGATTTGGATTTTATAACACTTCAGACAAATATTATTGTGAAAAGATTCTCCAGTTTGCTTACTAATTCAAAATAATTCAATGGTCATGAGCATTAATTCAAATTCCAATTCAAAGTCATGGATCAAATATTGATTATCATTATATCGCCTATATTGTTTGGGAAGAGGGGGTTACAAAACTGGATTCGTAATCCTGCTTCCTTTCTAAACATTCTAACAACTTTACATAGTTTTTTAATTTAGCTGACTAATTCCGGTATATTTTAAAAACAGAAAAAAAAAACATCCCATGATATTGAGGTATGGGAGAGTTTCACGCATTCTATTTTTAGGATTCATATTCAGTCAACGGAATCTTCACTTTAACGACGATTTTGATTCCTTTACTAGAGTCGATTCTACTCGACTACTTGAAGTGACTGTCGATCGAAAACAGAATGGCGCTTGTATTGGGTACTACCCATATCATATAATATATACAAGCTGGTTTTTACATAACTGATATGCGATAAAAACCACATGTTTGGTTTAATACTTGTATGGGCAAACTCCGAGACATATGTAAATAAAAAACACTTTTTACATAAAATACGGGGAGACGCACGAATCGTGCTACAAACATCAAACGGGGACCAATAAGGGCCGTTATTTAAAGATGCTGAAGAATTTTTTTTACCCAAAACTGCGCCGATAAGGCATCCGTTTCAATAGAATTTGGTTCCAGCAAGATGGAGCAACTGCACACATATTTAGAAACTCCACTTACCGCTGGCCTCCAAGATCACTTGACCCGACTGCACCAAACTTTTTTTTATTGGGTTATATCAAGCAAACAAAATGAAACCAACGAGTTTGACTGAATTGAAGTAGTCCATTAAAACAATAATTGAGGCGATCCCGACTTCAACTCTTCAGGCCACAATGAATAATTTTCGGATCAGGTGTGAATGAGCATGCAGGCCATTTACGGTCTATATAAGTAATCTCCAAAACCAATTAGTTATGTGAAATTAAATGGAATTTTCTATACAATTAAAAAAATAAATAAATTGATTAAAAAAAGTTCTCTGAATTCTTTATTGTAGCACAATTGTTGCGCCACCCTGTGTTTGGTAGTTTTTCCCAACAGTTTTTAAACAGTTCTTCCAAAAAAACTTCAACTTGACCCGGTTTTCTGTATTTATCAATTATCATGGCATAAATGACGAAAAGGGATAAATGTTGCAAATGTTAAGTGAAAATATTCTAGGCTAAACATTTATTTACGTATACGAACTAAACAATTTTTTTGATAATTTTTTTTAAAAACTAATTTGCAATTGAGCAACGAAATGTATAAATCAAATTAGGCGTAAGTCCTGGAGATGTTTTCAAAATACCAATTTTTAAATTTCAATTGATATTAATTCGGAGTAAACACGCATGACATTTATAGATTTATTTATACCGGATTTCGGTGAAACTTATTTATTATATTTGGACCTTCCCATTATATACGAAATATAATGTCATTTAAAAGACCGCCTTTGTATTTTTTGGGGCAGATAGTTTTCAACCCTGTTGGGATAGTTTTCAACCACTTTTTTGCACATTTCGGGCGGTAACTTGACGAATATTGGTTTTCAAATGCTCCAACGTTTGGGGATTACACGCGTAAGCACGGTCTTTGACGCAGCCCAGAAAAAAGTCTAACGGTGTCAAATCGCACGATCTTTGTGGCCAATTGACGTCGAGAAAACGAGAAGTTGCGCTTTCTGGAAACTTCTCATGCAATAAAGCCAAAATCAATCACTGAAAAAAACAGCACTTCAGATGACTTGTATTTAACAGCTGACAGCCTTGCCAGACTAGTGGTTTTGAAACCACTAAATGGATAACCCTGTATTTGCAATTCAACCAAGTAACGGTTAATAATGACTAATGTAGTCGTTGCGTGTAATGATCGATTCAAATTTTTTTGACGTAATTTGTATGACATTGTTAATTCTATAATTTCTATAAAATTATTCTTTTTTAACTTCTGTAAAGTTTCAAAAATCTTCTAAAAAAGCTTCTGTCCTGCGAAGGGAGATAATTTATTAGAAGAATATTAAAATGAAAGCGATCTATGTGATTTTTTAAATAAATTAAATTATCTTCTTTATGGAAATGTTCACAAAGTTGGCCTCTATTGATTGTAGACAAATAGCTAATTACATAATTATTCACTATTCGTTGCAGCGTACTTTGCAGTCGCTAAACTTGGACCGTAATGAATTAAATCCTACCTGTTAACACAGCTGACTGATCAGCTGCTGTTGTCAGACTGACCCACACAGTTTGTGTTCTAAACAACGTCAGCACAAGCGTTCATTCGTCTGTCTACTAGTCCGGTCTATACCATTGTGTCCGTCGTCTGTCGGTCTGTCCGCAGCTGTGTGTAAGTATATTATAAGTGATATGGTGATTTGATGCTGGGAGCTAACTTGTTTATCTTTATGGTAAATCTGTGTTATGTTACAGTAAAACTAAGAAGCAACGAAAACTAATTTTAACTGCGCTTTTCTTTGTTTTTCGTTTTGCACAAAGTCGACACTTGCAACTGTTTGCTTCGGAGCCAATTTTATAAGTTTTCAAAATGTTTGTTAAATATAGTCTAGTATCTTTTGTCTCTTCTTTCACATTGAAACAACGAACATGATTGGAGACCGAATATGTGTCTGAGTGTGTTACGAATTTGTTACACCTGTGGACTAACAAAATTCCAAGAGGTACGATGTATCATCAGCTACAACATTTTAATCTGGATATGAAATCAGTTGGTATTAAATTATACTACGTTGAAGTTTTGTACTCAGCAACTAGGAAAGGGTTTTTGTTCGTTTTATCATTTACTTGAATCTTTTCATAATTACGACCATGACCTATGAGTTTAATATTATGAGTACGCCTACAAGGAATATCGAGTGAAAGATTTTGTCGTTTGGAAGTAGAACTGATGGTTTGTAACGTGATAAAATATCTAGCAATATTGAGCAACTTCAAAATAAGTATAATAAATTGTGAAAATTCAGTTGTCCAGTCATGTATTCACTGCCAACTGTTTTCACATGTTTAAAATTTCAAAAATAAAGATACATTTAACAAAAATTCTTGATAAGGATCATTAATTTCAAATTTGAGCGACGACTGTTCTATACGTACGTATATCTATCATACGTAACTCTTATCTCGTAGCTAGATGATGCAACGTACTCTCACCTAGAAAGAACAACTTTTCAAATGCCGACCATTCTTTATAATCCATTGGAAACTACCCCAAGCACAGGACAAAACTCACACGAAGGTCGTACAATGCGTGCAAGTTCTGACTCTGGAGATAATTCACAAAATTTGAATTACCCGGTTATGTCCACGAAATTTTAAGTGGCAATGGTATATTCGCAACATAAAGATGAATCTGAATTAACTTTTTATTACGTAAAAAAAGGCATTTGCAATTAACAAGGTTATATCTTTATCATTAAGTTTAAGAGAAAGTTGTAGAAGTGGCTTTCAGAAAGGATAGAAGCTATTATGGACTGAAAAAATTATATATTATGTATCAAAAAAAGAGAGTTGTCGGGGAATGTGAAGGCGGAGAGATCCCTTTTCAGAATTTCCCAAACACGACTTGTAACTGTATAAAAGAATTTAAGGATATGAGTTCAATCACTAACTTGTATGGGAGGTAACAGAAGGGTCATGGTAGCAGTCAAAAATTATTGAGCAAAACAATGGAAAAAATTCTAGTTATTTCATTAGGAATTATGGTGAAAAGCGTTTAAAAAATTCAATTTAATTTATTGCAGCTGGCGGAAAATATGAACCTAAATATATGTAAGTTAAACCGGTCAATTTTTTTTTTTCAAATTTTTCCAAGAATTATGGATTAGAATAACGAATTCATGCAGCTACAGTCTAAGAGTTAGAAGTTATAGTTAGAAAATTTAATTTTGGAAAATCTGTCTATTTGTATGGGATACCAAGGCCAATATAGGCCAACTCTTCGGTTACAATCTAAAAAGTGTTAGGCTGTGTCGTATAAAATTTCACAAGTTTCGTCAACAAATACTTGTTACCTTAATTGGTGCCCTCTGGGTGTACACTTCTTTCATATCAGGTTATGTATAAATTCATTCCAATTAACTACGGCTCTTCTGGTACATCGCAAAGGTTCATATCTTACATCAAGTTAAATTGGGATCAGCAGAATTTGGCACATATGAGAAGTTTTGGGGGACTTAATAACAAAATCAGATGCACTACCAGGCCCGTACCGATACCAATTATGTAAATAGAAAAATTTTCCGAAATTCAATATTTTGTCTGCAGTTTCTAAGTGCTCGACTGCAGTAAGTCAATTTTTACGTTGATTAAGTTGATTATGACAATCATAATCACCCGTAAAGTACGAAAACTGCCCGCGTTTGAATCACCACTTTTGTAGTAAATTTTTACTATTTCTGCGCATTCTTCGGGTTTTAAACGATCCGTATTCGTAAATGATAAACCTTTTACTAATTAAATAACACTTCAAATGAAGTCACTAAATAGATAGCCCTGTATGTATAAACATTTTATTAACATTCAAATTACAACACTGCGTGTTTAAAATGTAAACAGTGACGTCATCATACACTAGTTGACTGTGGAAAAATCATAAACATAAAAAAGTTGTCGACGAATATGGCAGATTGTGGAACATTAGTTCCTCCATTCGCAAAGGCGGCTTAAACGTAAACGTAGACAGCAATCACCCTGTATTTGAGAAAATTTAAGCAGTCATTAGAACAAGTTTCTAGCTTACATTGCAAACGCCTAACAAAAGTATTGTTACTGTTGTAAACGCAGCCTCAAGACAAAAATTATTTTTCACTTAAAACTAGTACAGACCTCAAAAGAAATACGTTTTGGTAAATTTATTTTTATTTTTACAGGAAAAAATGTGCGAGTGCAGCAGATAGAAAACGAGGATATAAAAGAGGAAACACCTAACGTTTGTTAATATGTATTTGTTTTTTGAGATTTATGTTCATCTCTTGTGTTTGACCGTCTTTAATCAATTAAATTTGATTAGAAATGCTTGAATTTCTGTTAAAAAAATTATTATTGGATCTTTATTCCGTTTCTAGTTCACAATATAATCATTTATATTATTATTATTTTTTAAACTTACATAATTATTATTTTTCCTTTTGTTTAAACGAAAATCAACACATTTTTATTAACATATTTTTACATAAATATTTTATCATTTGACGTTATTTATAAAAATTATTGTCGCTAAAAATTATGATCGCTATGGCATTGATTAAAATCATCCAAATGTATTGGTTTTATTTTGTATTGTAACCTTACCGTTTTAATAAGTCAGGTAGAGATCATAGAAAAAAATTGTGGAAAAAGGGATGCGGAGTTTCTAGAAATTGGCTTAATGGAGAATTATTGTTGTAATTCTGCCATAACAAGTTCTGTAAAATTCTGTATAGCAGCAAACACCGGGCAGATCTACATAAAATTCTGGTCGGTAAACTCAATTGATCGCGTTTCATTTTCTCACCATGTTATAACGTATTTCACTTTGCGACTGTACATAAAACGTTCAATCGACAGCACAATACTGTACAAAATGCTTGTTGCTGTCTTCTTATATCTCCACCCGAAGGAATGCATGTATATATCATTTGTGTGACAATCTTAACGAAATGCTTTATGTATCAAATGTATTTTCATGGCTTTTGAATTCGATTGAGCAGTGTCCATTTTTCTGGCTGGCTGAATGTTGGACACGAGAACTGCCATAAATTTGCATTGAACTTTTTAAAAATGTGTCACAACCAAACATTTTACCAGATCGTGGCCATGGGTTTTAAATAGCCTATATAAGAATTGATCGATTCTTCGAAATTCAATTTCCTCCATGTAACTCCTCATACGGAACCAGAACATTGCGTTGTGTTACAATGTTTGGAAAAATTTGCAAATGTCGACCGATAATACTCACACCTCTCCTGGTAATTGTCATATAAATGACTGATTTATATATACATATATTATATATTTGTGTATATTCATATGTTTATGTCCTTTATGTAGTTTCACTACATTTTGTATAGTAGTGTGTTAAAATGATACCGGAGCGTATAGTCCCACCATTTCTGGTACCTGTCATAGAAATTGACCGATTTTTCGAAATTATATCATTCTTCTGTAATTTCCAAATAATAAGCTGTAGTAGATTTTTGTCCATTACGTTACTTTGTAATCCCCTATAAAACAAAAAAAAAGTCCCTCAAGTAACCAAGCCCCTTCTGCTGCCTTCTCAAATAAATTACCAACCTATTCTTTCATCCGTATCGTTCAACTAGTTGTTCAAAACTTGCCTATATTTTTTTCGTTTGATGAACTAATTTCTAAAAACGAAACCGGGCAATGTTTCCATACCTATTCTTGTGCCTCCCATTCGAATTGACCGATTTGTGGAAATTTAAGTTTCCGCTGTTTTTGTAGTCTGAAATTTATTAAATTAATAATATTAAAATTAAATTTTTATCATTTATATTGTGTTGTACTGCTGGGTAAAATGTGCGAAAATCGACTGAATATCGATGCTTTACTGGTACCTCTAATACAAATTACTGTATTTAACTTATATATTCCTAGATTCATATATTTCATTCAATTGCACTGTATTCAATATAATTGCAGATTTTAGGTACCACTATTAAAAAAAGACCGCACTCCCCCCGCCCCTTAGGCTACTACAATTTTCAGAAATGGATGACTATAGAAAGTTACAATTTTATCTTTTTTATTATTGTGAATTAATTCAAGCATTTTTATACCTTCAACCGAAAGAATGAAAGTATATGTATATATCAAGTCAGTTCGCTTGACTGAAATTTCTTTACTTTTTTTTTTTTGCATCCTATACTTCCTGTTTTTGATTATATGGCGGCATATAATTCAGCATTGGAATATTGCAAATGATATTTTGGTCTAACTATTAACTAACTAACTACGCCACTATATAGGCAAGTCCGACGGCGGAAATTTTTGTAACTATCTTCATGCTACTACAAAAACATTTAATTAAAGCAAAGCCGTCAAGTAAACCATCTATACATTTTAAATTTTGAACAAATTAGCTGATATTACGTAGGGAAAAGATATAGATAATATTGATGATCGTACAGCATATTGATGATCGTATGTACATATATATATTTATGCTGTACATATATATATATATATATTTATATTTATTATGTGGCTTAGCTTGTTTATATATATAGCTTGAAAAAAAATCATTTTAAAAACTAAATTGTGAACTTTATTATATTCATATATATGTATGTCATATAGCGACATTTTAAAAAAGAGTCAGTTATCTTCCGAAGATTTTCATTTGCTTCAATGTACGTGTTGGAAATTCTTGAATTGAATGTTTACTTATTTTACGAAAAAAAAAATACAATGTTGTTTCAGTAATTTTAAAATTGCATTTTATGCTCTTCGAAAACATAATGATATGGGGAAAACATCACATTGCTATGTGAGAAATTTATATGAAAACACTTTTCTATATGGAAAGTACTTATGAACATGCCAATGAAGTCATATTTTTACGAAACAAAATACCTTAAACATCTACGATAAGCTTCTTTTAATACGTAAAGTATCTAAGAAAATTGTTTATAAAAGGTGTCGATGAAGGCACTTTCCTATAATGCGGTTAGTCGGCAGTATGTCAAGCCAATTTTAGTCGTTAAATTCGTCGGCATTAGAATTAATATTCTTTATACATAAAAAAACGGTGTAAATGTTTTCAGATCTTTTAACTACTCTCCAATAAATATTATATTCGCTTCATATATTCGTTTGGTGTACAAAAGGTTTACATGCAGCGGGGTCAGGCTTTCCAGGAATAGAGCAGAAGTTATTTCCCACCCGAACTAGCTTAGAAACCATCCCGCGTACATCAGGAAGAACTTCTAAAAGCTTCATTACAATGAAATACACGATTAGGACGCATTGAAATACAAACACATATTTCGGTATACACTTTTTGTAAAAGAAATGATTTGTAAGTTGTAGTATTGACCGTTACAAAGTGCTGAGTAACGATATAGTAAAGTAATAAAGCTCAAAACTAAACTAAACTTTATAAACCACATCTTATTAAATGGTAATGTTTGGTAGGTGGCGTATGAGGGATTGAACCTGGGATCATGCGAATGATCCACGGTTACTAACCATCACGCCACGATCGGTCAGGAAACAGTTTTCAAAAACTGGACCTAGTTTTCGAGATACCCTGGATATTCGGGTATAAGCTCCACTTCAAGATATCATAAAGGATTTTATTCTCTATTAGCACTTTTGGACGGAGAAATTTATTGTGTCTTCAATTTGGTCCAAATTCAGAACATGGACATGGAATTTCAGTTTGAGCTCATTTTGGGAATCTTGATTTTTATGGAACCTTAGAAGAGTTTTATGTTATCAAGATCCTTATTTTGAATTTTGACATCACCGATGAGTTCATAAAAAATTGCCGTTTCAACAAGTAACAACAGCTAAACAATCAGAAACAATAACATTCGAATAAATATAAAAAAAGTTTGGGATATATGAGAACATAAATAACTGCTACATAGGCAATGTACAAAGCCAATAGTACAAAGTATAGTAAAAAAAGAATTCTTCAAGTAAACATTTGTAAGTTTAGCAAGCATATCACAACCTAAACTGCAGCTCAAATAAAATATCTTATATTTGAGTATCCCCTTGACGTTAGATGTAATTGCCTTCGTTGTTGATGGAATACTTATATAGCACTTGAGACGGTGATTTTCTTAAAAACTTGAAGTTTGGAAATCAGTGACATTAAAAAAAATGAATTGTATGCCTAAAAAGATCGGGTTATATTTACAAATAGCAGTTGTAAGGTGAGACGAACCACTGAACTTGAAACGCCAGTTTGGTAGGCCCAAATTTTAACCGCTGCTTAACCGCTGTTATAATGACAGCGTATTGCATGTAATACCTTTAATAAAAGTATTTGAAATGGCCTATCAAAAATCATTAAAAATATGTTTCAAAATTGCTGACCAAATTCTTGAGAAATTACTGTTTTCAATGCATGCACTTATCTTGCTACTAACCAACGCATAAAGCACGCTATTATCCATGGCAAGATCGATCATAAAAACAAAAAAAAATTAGAGACTTAATGTCCTTAGAAAATGTTCCTATACCTTCTTAACATGATTATAACAAAAATAAAACAATAAAACATAATAAACATATAAACATTTGCTCGGCAATTTTGAAATACCAGCAGAAACATATTCTTCACATGGAGGAATGAAGCTTATGGATCTTCCTAAAATTTGTCACAGTCTAATATTTTCCCAGATAGTAATCGAGGATTGTAAGTGAATTTTGTCGCCTCACTCGTTCTGGTACCTTCAGACCGATTTTCCGAAATTCGTTTTCGTTCCTGTAACTCCTGCAATAGCCAAAATTTTTGTGCATTGCATTGATTTTACTGTTCGAGAAAATTTAAAGAAATCGATCGGTTAACCAAACCGCTTCTAGTACATCCCATGCAAATAACTTATTCAACGCAAATATTCTTGAATTCATATCTCCCAATCGGTTGCACCAAATTTGGTCAGATTCGGCAAACTTTGAACGTTTATCAAAGTGGGGTCCCAGGTTGAAAACGGAACGCATTTCCACACCCAATCTGATACTTTGCATATAAATTGACTGACTTTTCGAAATTTATTAAAAACTCGGAAATTTCTAATTTTTAATCACTACATTGTTTTAAATTTTCTACAATACAAAAAACAAAAAAAAAAAAAATACAAATTCCCTTGCATGTCATGAATGAGACATGGGAGAGCTTCTTACTTTCTTCTACCTTATTCTATTTTCAGACTTACTTAACGGAACCTACAGTTTAACAACGATTCGGAACGTCATTGTTTGAAAAACATTCGCAAGACTTGTCAATTACTCGGCTACTCGAAGTGCTCGTCGGACACATCGAGGTGACAGTTGCTCAAATAATGGTAGGTTGAACCTGCGATTATCCGAACGGTAGTCGCATTTACTAACCAGTGCACAGCGGTCGGTGACACTCTCTACATTAAGGGAGAAAAATGTATCAATTAACCACGCCCCTTCTAGTACCTCCAATATAAATGATCTTCCAATCGGTTGTCCCAAATTTGACATATAAAACGCATTTGATAATAGGAGACGTTGCCTTGCATTTCTGGTACTTTCCCTGGAAATTGACCGATTTATAGAAATTTTGGTTTTCAACTGTAATCCGAATTCTCAACCTGAAATTACTTAAATACTCCTGCGTTATATTGCATGATAATAATGGATAAAATTTGAAAAATCAATGGTATGACCACGCCTTTTCTGATACCTCCTGATTTAACTTATAAATCTCGGAATTTGTACCTTTCATTCAATTCCACTATATTCAGTACAATTGTGCTCGCACTGTGGTACAACGCATACAAATTATAAAATTTTGCGGAAATCGGTAGTCCTCTTGCATTTCCCAAACAGAAAATATCAAAAAGTTTTAGATTATGCTTCATTTACTGTGCTTTAATTCAGAGTGGTTTTTGTAGCAACACAGTTCACTTGACTGAAATTTCTGTGCTGGTTCCACTTCATACCTGTAGAGTTATATTGTATTATCTCTATATGGGTAGGTTTTCAACATTTGTTGCATCTGAATGGATAAGCGCTCCTGTATGAATATTTTTTTCCATATATTTATTTAAATTATAAAATTAGTTTTAAGGACATTTAAAAGGAACAAAATTCATGGAGCGTTTTAAATGCACACAATCTGAAATTTTGATTTATTAAAAGAGTAGAACGTGATTAAAATGAGGACGTGATTCCTCCATACAAGAAAGGAATATTTGAAAATTTTCAAAATCTAAGAAGAAGATAACTTTTCTTTTTATTTTGTGTGTTTCATTTCCACACAAAATGTAATTTTGGGAAATAATTTATTTATTAGTAAAAACGTTTTGGAGTCATTCTTATTCCATTTTTTTCTTTTTCAAACAATATTGAATCGTATTCTTACAGGAATGAGCATATTTTAATCATTGGGATCTGCAACCATTTAAAATTAAATAATACTGAAAATTGTACTTGTAAGGAAAAATCGTTACAAACTGGAAAACATTTACATATTTCTTAGCTAAACTCTACGTGCCTTAACACATTTTTACTTTTCTGCAATAACAAGTTTACACCACAGTGTCGGAGTTGACAGCTTTGATGCACATACGATTATGCAGCCGCTGCAACGGCAACGGCAACGGCATATGTTGATCAATTATATACGTAAAAACGTAGAGAGCTTGTTAGAATGGCGAATAACCGCAAAACGATAATCTTTTTTCGCATTCGGCTCCAACAAAAGCTCACACACCTCTACATATATTTCTTCAGTTTAGAGTTGAAGTTACAATCAAGCTCGCACTTCTTCCGACAATAATCGAACTAAAGCGTAAAATTATTTAATTTTTGTTTATCAAGACATGTATTCGCGCCATCAAGAAGCCGCTGGTTTCTGTTTGTTCCGTCTTGGCTAAGTAGAACACTCGAAAAAATAATGTCTACTGTCTACTTGTGGCTCTCCAATGGGTTCTGTTTGTTGGCTTAAAATCAAAAAGCATGATATGATATCCAGATATATATTTACATCTGGATATTTAAATAACATATGTTGTAGTGAAAAGAACTCATGATTTTTATGCACCGTTTTGTTCGATAACTTGTTGGAATCGTCCCTATTGGTAAAAAAAAAACTGTTACAGTCGATTTTCACGAGCTTCTCTTGAAACGAATTTTTTACCAGCAAATTCATTTGCCACAGACTGCAACGGGAGTGAATCAGCAACATGTCTGGACTATAAGATGGATGCATAAGAACCTCTCAACCAAACTCCCGAAGCTTCTGGCAAATCACTACAGATGTGTGTAGCCTGGCATTGTCCTGATGGAACACAATTTCTCTCCTATTGGCCAAAGTCGGCCGCTTCTGCGAGTTTGTTTTCCTCAAACGGCCAGTACATATCCGAATTATAGGTTTTGCAGTGGTGAAGCAGCTCATAGTACATTATTCCCATTTTCCAGGGAATCAATTCAGACTTTTCTACCATTTTCACCGGTTCAGCGCAATTCGACTGTTTTCGCTCAACGAAGTAGTGACTGATCCATTTTTCATCACCAGTCACCGTCCGCTTTCGAAATGGCTCGATTTTGTTGCGATTCAGCAGTGATTCACAGACGGAAACTTGCTTCTGTGTTATTTTTTGCATTAACTCGTGCAGCACCCATATAGATACTTTTTGCGCTCAGCCTTATTCAAGTGGTTCTAAACAATTTGTTGTGCAATGTTTAGTTTCTGGGCAATCGAAACAGTGTTTACATGTCGGTCAAAATTGATGGTTTTCATTTCCATCCAACTGGCTTTGTACAGCGCGATGCATCTTTGGCGGCAATTTTGTTAACGGAACGGAATCGGTTTCCATTCCTCTTTTTTTTCTTGAAAAAAAAGGTTAATATGGATTCAATTTGTCGTTTCTAATTTCAGGCAAAATTTTAGGAAGTCTTAACTTTAGATGGATTTTAAAATGAGTCGCATAAACCCTATTATAGAGCAGTAATTACATCATCTAAGTATTTCGTTCGTCTTCTAATTTTAAATTCTTATTCAGAAACCTACCTCGGAAATTTACTTTCTAAAACTGATTATAAGGACTTCCCATTAATGTAGAAAAATTAGCATTTGCGGATCGTAAAATGAAGTCGTTGCGTCTACAAAATTGGTTAAGTACAACTCATCGAAAGAAATTTTATTTGCATACGAGTATATGGGGGCCTGTAAAAAACATATTGCTGAAGAAAGGCAAAATTAAACATCGATTCTGAATCTTCGAAAGAATTAAACGCATTAGGACGTTACACCATTTTAAGTTATCTCGAGCTGGCGTATTCAGTCCTTAACACAAATGTTCGATAAATAAACATATTACCCTATTTTCCTGAATATTTTCAAACACAAAAATTCAATATCAAATTTAATTGCCTCAAATTTTTGCTCTATCGATATCAAATAAAATCTCAATTACATTTGTGCACACGGTGAATGAATTTTTAAGCAAATTTTGTTTAATGGGTTCTAATTTGAGCAAGTATGGGTTCTAATTTGAGTAAAGCAAGTCGAATTATGTTTTAAAGAGATTTATAGTGGCTTAAAAATTGTTCAGATCAATATTAGAGCATTTTATTATCATTTGGTTTTAATGATACTTATTATTAATGTAGAGTATTCTCGGATATAATGCTATATACGAGTATATTGTTGTCGAAGTGATGAGAATGGAGGTACGCCTACAGTGGCACAAAGTAATCCATCCAATTTTCGTCTGATGTTAGGAAAAATAAAACAAAACTATGAAAATATGAAGAATTAGTACAGAAATTTTAGTTATGTCAATTGACTTACATATACTTTCATCCAACTTCCTTTTATGTTCCTAAAAAATAGTCTGTATTAAAAGAAGCAAATTGCAACTTTCTGAAATGATCCGTTTGGGTAATGTAGAACTACCACCGACAGCTAGCCAGCCAGACAAACGGATATTGCTCAATCGACTTAAAAATTCATGAAACGCATCTGGTCAGAATATACTTGGTACTTTAAACACTTTCTTCTGGGTTTTATAATATGTATAATACACATAAAATAATACACAAAATATAAGGCGTTGATCTTTACCGATAGTGGAACCAAATACCGTCAGACTACATTCGTGATACCTTTACGGACAGGCTCGTTGCTATTATTTGTGTTAAAGGTGGCTGCATCAAACAATGGTATATTTTTGTTCAAATTTGAAATGGTTTGTCGTACTGAAGTTAAAAAAACAAAAATAAAATTGACAAAATTATAGCATATTTAATATCGCCGACTCTTGTATAAAAATTAGAAAATTAATTGAATAAAAGGGAAAAATATAGCACGTTGTCAGCTTGGTTATATTTAACCCCATTTCGTTTGCCATGCTGAATCCATTATCGCAGGAAAACCACATCGCCTTTTTCTATTTTCACATAAAAATCTCACCGAACATTTGTGTGTATCGGTGACAGAAAGCTGGAGTGATTAGTATTTTGAATTTGTTTGATGAGATTTCGAACAATATAAATATATATATAAATGTACCAAAGTCCACATTATGCTGCATTGGTATCTACTTTTGACAATTACGATTGGGGAGTGTGGACGTTGGTACGTATTTAGATCTAGTATTCAGTAACAATACGAATAGAATTTTTGTGGCTTCAGTTGAATGTAATATAATAATTTAATATATTGGAAGTTGCTTGTAGAAATTTAAAGAATTATTATGAAGAGGTCATTAAAATATAGCGTGAATTTGCTATAAATGGAAGATTTTTAGAAAAAAATTGACCAACTTTATACGAATATCAATTTAACTGAAGAACCAATACAGAAATGATGCAAACGTGTACGCTGTGTTTCCAATTGGCAGCAACTTAGGTTAATGCAGTCTACAAATTAGGAAATTTAATATACCACCTGATATAAAATTTCGTAAATAAGTTTTACAAAATGTGAGTTACTGTAGCCTTTTTATTCCAAATCGTAGAGGAAAGATTAGGTTTAGTTAGGCTAGTGTGGCTGTCTGGATGAACAGACTCACTTAGACTACGTAGTCCATTGGATACCACGGAAACTAGAGATATGAATGTCCTTAGTTTCCCCCGTTGAACCAACCTGAGCGCCTCAATAAGCTCTTAAGTCGGACAATATCTATACCATCGAGGTCTCCCAGGTCCCTAAAGAAATAAGAGCCCAATGTTAATCCCCGACTGCTTGCCAGGGCGGGGCAATTGCACTCCTCTTCATCCCTACATCTCCTGGAAGAGCCACCAGTCACACCAGTGTTCCGTCATAACGGGACTTCCAATCAGACAGTGTCCCGTCGTAACATATTCAAGCAATGAGACGTCGGGTCTTGATAGCGACAGCAGTGTGTGTGAATGTTTCAGATGTAGGCGAGGCCACATCTGTCTGGATTGATTACAGCCCCGGACAGACGCCCACCTACCATTTGCTGCTAAATATCCTTTATCCCGCAATAGGAACTTGCAAGTGGCTGGAGGCACGGACTCCAATTCGGCTTGAGTCCATTAGATTGTCCCTAGTATTGCCAGTTCGTCTGCTCTGCCGTCCCTGTGGCTCGGCACCCACATAAGGTGAATGTTGAAATGCTGAGCCATCTCGCTAACAGATCCGTGGCATTTCAGGACTGATGTTGAGTTCAGGAAGACAGAGTCCGGGAATTAATTGCAGCTTGACTGTCAGAGAATATGTTAATCCCTACAGTGGTGAGGACGTTATACCTCACTCATTCTGCCACTTCTCTAATGGCCAAAATTTCGGTCTGATAAACACTACAGTGATCGGGTAGCCTTCTTGCTATAAGTTGCCCTAGGTCTTTGGAATAGACCCCGAAACCTACTTGATCATTTAATTTTGAGCCGTCAGTGTAGAAGTCAGCATACAGTCTTATACCAGGAGTATCTATTTCATGTATCTATATCTGGTATAAGTATATGGTACTTCTTGTCGAACAGTGGTTCAGCCAGAGTGTAGTCAATGGTGCCCGCTATGTCAGGCAGTATGTTAAGGATCACACTGTGACCATAACTAATGTTTGACCACCTCTTAGACTTACTGCCGTAGCTGCGGCAGTCTGCTTACTAAGTAACTAACGTACTGCACCAGTGATGTACAGACCAGCCATCCTTTAGATCTTGTCCAGTATCCTACAGACGATAACTCCATACAACATTATCGGTCTTACTACTGCAGTATACAACCAGCGAACAATGCGAGGCTCCCCATTGTTTCCCTATTGCCCTCTTGCATGCATATATTGCTACTGTGGCCTTTTTCACCCTGTCCAGAATGTTAAGTTTGAAATTCAGCTTCTTGTCCAATAACACACCAAGGTATTTTGCACAGTCGGCGAAAGGAATTTCAGTACCTCCCAGGCAGATAGGATCCACAGGTGTAATCTTCTACCTCCTGGTGAACAGAACCACTTCCGTCTTATTTAGATTTACTCCGAGACCGTTTTCCTCCGCCCATTTCCATACAGTGAGAAAGGCTCTTTTAGAGATGTCTCTGAATATTCCCAAAAACTTAGCCCTAACTGCTATTGCACATCGTCTCCGTATGCGACAATCTTGACACTAGCGTCAGACTAGAAGAAAGAAAATCAGTTAATTTGTATGAAAGACATCAGAAAAGGCGGACTTGCCGATTTTTGCAAAGTAAAAATATACGGGTTAAATCTGTTATTTGTATGGATGTAACAGAAGGGATGCGGTTAATCTGCCGATTTTTTTAAATTTCAGTAACAATACAAGTTAAAACAATGGACAAAGAAAAAAAAATCGGAAAATCGTTCAATTTGTATGACAGGTATCAGAAGAGGCTGAGCGGTAATAGACTATTTACAACCTCCTGCAACGATCTTTTACAAATTTTCCTAAAGACTTGAGGTATTTATCGTGCCTAACAGTGACTTACAAATCATGAAATGAAATACATTTGGTTAAAAGATATTTGGTACCTTAAATGCGTTCTTCTGGTTCTTATATTCATGGCGTATCGAATGATGTAAACCTTCGTTCCATCGAGTGAAAATATAGTTATTACGTTATATACAAATCGCAATTTAAAAACCAACTGTTACAGACCCTATTAGAGGACAATTAAAATTCAAGCTTACGCCCAGGATTAACAAAAATCTTCAGAAACTAGTGAAGTTAAAGGAAATCGGGAAACAGGAATAAAAAATCCTATAAAAGTGGGTAGTAGACTGGATGACGGTTATAGCATAGTTGCGGAAATTTTCCTTGACTGTACGCTTTTGATTTTGGTTGGTCATAGTATCATGTTGCGGAGGGTTTCTTACTATGTTGTTCACGGACGGGAACTTCTTTTCTTTATTTGTCATTTATTTTGTTATTTATTTAGTGAAAGGTTTGCCATTTACGAATAAGGATCGTTTAACAACTGAAGAATGTGTAAAAATAGTTAAAATTTACTACAAAACTTACTACAAAAGTAATTGTTTGTGCATATAACAGAATCTTAAATAAAATCTCTGCAACGCCTGCAAACCGAAGTTTTGAATTATTTACAACTTACCGGCATACCGGCTCCTTACTTTATACTGAAATTACCCAGTTATGTGTCTCTGACTTAAATAAAATCTGAATTTAACTTTTATATGTCATTACAATTATGTTTCAAAATAATGAAGGTATTATTGAATTTTTTGCACAAACAAAATAAAAAATAAAATGTGACTTGATAAGTAAATGTAGAGGTATCAGTGTTGATATATATCGTATTCCTATAAATGTTATGAAGTTCGTGGAATGTCGTACAAAGTAGTTTCGGAAAATTAGTGCCAATTGTCAAATTGAATAAAGTTTGGATTTACGCATTGCCATTACTAATTTCCTACAGAAAACCACTTATCAAGTTTTCAAAAAATTCAGATATAATCAAATACTTTGAGGTATTTATAGCGGTGTGGAATATCAAAATAGCAACAGTGCCAAATACATATCCTTCAAGTAAACAAAATTTTAAAGATAAATAAAATCGGACATTATCGAAGAACAATGTTGGAAAAAAATGGAATGTTATCATACAGCTTCAGACTAAAAGCCGGCTAATCAGTATTCGGGTTTGAACACTATGCCCTATGCACCGTCGCCCAACCCAACACAATTGATTTGCTAGTTATTTGAAATAGATTTTTAAATGGCCCAGGCAATAATTTCTCTTTGTAGGCTCTAACCTCTGATATGTCATATATCACATATCCCAATTCTTAATTATATAGAAGAATATGCCACTAATCTCTTTAGAACGGCGACAAATGCAAAACTGACTTCTGATATTAATCACATAGCAGTTAATTTTGCTTATATTTTTGTGATTCGGAAAAGAAATCAAAGCAAAAGTAGCTGCAAAGAGAGCGATCAAGGTGAATGAAAGATGCTTCTTTGCGGTTTGTATATAGACGATTTCGATACATTTTTCTGATAATCTAAAACATTCTTTACTTTCGGACCCCCAGTATGTCATCAAAACAGGACCAGATATTTCTAGTGTAATATCACCTGAACAACCCTACAAAGAAAACATTTTCAGTTCAACTGAGTTAATAGTTTTAAAATCGTCAGTAAGTTATTAAGTAAGTAATTTTTCTAGATGAAGAAATCACAGGAGGATTTTGCTCCATTTGTACTCTTCATTTTTGATTCAGAAAATCAAAAAATGGTTGTTGTAAGACAAATTCATCCACAGCGTTTCAATGTTTGGTATTGATTTTTGGCTATGGACAGCAACAACTGTTAGTTGTTAAAGCCACATTTCTTAGGTAATAAGATTTTTGCATACACGGTTATAACATAGTTTGAGACCCTTATATATACCAATAAATTAACAAGTTTATCAGCCTAATTCCAACATATGAATCCATACTAATTTTATCGATGACCATTGAACCTTGAACAAACACATATCTTTGAGCGTAAACTGAATGTTAGTTCGCTAAACTGCCCAGTTTGATATCGCAAATTTTCAGCGGCATGTTAGTTGTAGTAACAATTGATGATTTCACAGTGATACTACGAATTGCTAATGGTTTAAACAACTCCAAGCGAATGAAGCCGCGTGGCGAGACTGCAGGTAGCCACCTTTCCGCTACTGCTCTCGGTGCTTTCATATGGTAAAGGATGATATAAACTTGTAGGAGTTCTTTTTCGGCTTTCAGTAATTCACGTCTTGATAACACACGTTTCGAAAAAGAGTTGTTTTAGGAATGAACATTGCCGCTGCAACTTCTCTGACTCTGTACATACATATTTGGAAAATTCAATTTGTGGATGCATTAAGTAGTACCGGGTGGCAAAAGAGGAAGTAGTTGGAGTGTTAAAAGTAATTTGGCTCAAAGATGCAATCTGCGTTACATTATCGAGACTATTAATCGTCTCTGAGTTTGTGAAATTCTTTCGAAAGATGTTTTGTAATCAGTGAATCCTAGGATGATTTCAATAAAAGCACCAAGTATTTATTGTGCTCTTAAAACACATACGTTTATGAAGTAGGGTTGCAGCGGTAAATACTTTGGATTGATCTCATTGTAAAATGATACGAATTTGAGTAAAATTCAAGGCATAGTTAATTTTTTTATTCGAAGGCGGTTTCAAAACTAGCCGACTTGACGTATAGATGGTGCCAGTAGTTTGAAAACAATTATTTTGGCCAAAAGCGGCAACCTTATAAAACATATCTGTTAAGTTTCAAGCCACCACGTTGTTTAGTGTTTTAAACGATCTCAGTGAATTTATAAACATGGAAAAAACTGGTCACCGTTATGTAATTTAATGTTTCGATTTGGAAAGTCTTAGTCCAACCAATATTAAAGCCGAACTAGATTCTACCTATACACTGGGACAGTCGGTTCCTTCGTTTACAGCTGCAAAATATTGGGTGGTAGAGATTAAACGAGACCATACGAATTGCCAACACGAAAACCCTAGTTGTTGATCAATTGGGGTGTCCACGCCAGAGACGGTTGAGAAAATCGACAAAACAGTATTGGATGATCGTCGGCCGAAGATGCGTGAGATAGCTGAAATGACAGGCATTTCAAAAAGTGCTATACATCGTATATTGACATTAGATTTAAAGATGAGAAAGCTGTGCGCATGATGGGTGTCTCGCATGCTCTCAATAAAGCAATAACAGCTTTACTTATTTGTGTTTTGTTTAACTTAACTTTTGAAACCGAAAAATGAATAATCCTACATTTCACTAGACAACTCAATAAATACATTTTGCTTAATAACCATGCACATGATATAGATATTTTTGGCAGAAAACTGTGGAAAGTGGCTGCAGCCTTCTCAAAGGCAAATGAGGATAACACAAATTTATTTGTTTCAAGGAACAAAGAATCAGCTCGCTTGGGATACTGTGTGAATGTTGACAACTATAATTTTGAAGTGGTGGATGAATCCATCCATCCATGGACCTCGGTTCCGCTATAAATAAAACGAATGATGGCAGCAAGGAGATTAAGAGGAAGATATTGCTTGCACACTGATGTTACAATGTACTAAGCAATTGATTTATAGGTAATGGTAAAGCCCTCTCTACAAACAAAAATTCAACTTACTAGACGTTGGTTTTACCTGTTTTATTGTAAAGCTCAAAATCCTGGGTTATGACATAGGAGGATGAATCAGTGGTGGAAGTCTTCGAGAGATAAATGCTCCGGAAAATACTTGGACCCATCGTAGTTAATGTAGAGTATTGGCGTCGTATGAGCAATAAGCTGAATGAGCTATGTATCGACGTTGCATCAATACGCAGCGATTGCGTTGGCTGTGTCATGCTGTGCATATGAATCTGAATACCCCAGCACGAAAAGTTTTCGGCAACAAAATCGATGAGTGACGCAGAAGAGAGCGACCAAAACTCAGTTGGAAGGACCAGGCTTGTGAAAAACTGTCGAAACTTGGTGTGACGAAGTGTAGCAGAAACGCAGAGGACCGAAGCGCTTGGAATTATTTTCTACGTGTGGCGCGCAATAGATAAGTATGTCTGCTCAAGCCCTACGTAAGTAAGTAGGTAATTAAGTCCAAAGGAAGTAATTAATTTTATTTTCAAGAGTGAAATTCCCTAGTTTTCGGGAAATCCATTTAAGCCGAATTGTTAAGATATGCGAAAATAAAAACCGGCTTCTTGAGAATAAGCCGAATAACTTTCGAGTAACTCTAAAACATATTTTTGAAACCTATATAGAAATTTTAGTCAGGTGGACTGACTTGCATATACCTTTATCCAACATCATCCAGAATAGAAAATACTCTGCCATTTTCATTAGCTGAACTAAGTTTTCCAAATGTTTGATGCGTAATAAATTACACAGAATTTCGTGTAATTGCCCGAAAAAATGAACTTAGGTACATGTGGGAAAATTATGTAATTTACTTAATTTTAAAAATTTTACGAAGCCTTATAATGCAATATATTTATTACAGGTATACTGTAAGTAATAACAATAATAATAATTTGCAAGTTGAGGATTACAACGAAAAATAATAATAATAGTGTGGGTGGCTCCAGAAGGAGCATCGAAATGATGTCCATTTTTATTGTGAGGCCTTACTTTGGATATCATCATATTATCATTTGCCAAATTTGACGGAAGTAACTGGAACTATGTGAGAGGTATGATTTTGTCTGTCGATTTTGTTAAAATTATAAACCATGGACAACAATTTAGAATTGAATTGAAATTCGGTAAATTTGTATGGGAGGTAACAAAAAGGGTAGGTCGATGTAGCGCATTTTCAACCTGATATGGGGCTATGCCAAGTCTTAACAAGTTTAGTAAAAATTTGCGGTAGCCAGCCAGTCAGACCAGATCGTTAAACCGACATAAAAAGTAATGAAACACATTTGGGTAAAAGACTCGTTTGGGTACTTTAGGCTCTTCTTTTTGGGTATTTGGCCATATCAAATAAAAAACCACATAAATGATTACACATATCCTACCCTAGATACTGTGTAAGTTTATACAGGAGGGGAAAAAAAGAAAAAGTATGCTTTGTAATCTTGATTAATTGGAGGACTACTGCGAATTAAATTTGTTGGCCAATGTTGCAGTGTAAATTTGTTGCCTTGTAGCTGCCGGCAGGAACCAAAATGACTGACAGTTGCTACAATTCTCAATAAATGTTGCCCTTTTGCAAATAATGAATATTAGAAACATTTCGAAAAGGTTTATTAGTCGAAAGACTGTTTCAGTTCTGTTTTAGTTCTGTTTTCTTTTTCCTTTTGAAATTCGTGAGTACCATATCAACGCTCACGAAAGAGGGTCCATATTCTCATGCTTATAATATGTAGGTATGTATGTATATGTTCCAGCTTCCCCGTGGAAAAGATTAAGTAATCGCGTAGTGTATTTTAAAATATCACCATGTACCTTTCTTAGTTAATGAATAATCAGTACAGTGCTTGAAAAGGTACTGAAAAATCGGAATATTACTAAGACGGCTTCAGTCATTGCATGAGCAAATTTTTTCCACAGAAATGATTTCAATCGCTTGTGACACACGTGCGTCCTTTGGTATAGAGATCATTGTAGTGAATAACTGATTTACCAACTTGTTCGTTTTCCCAGTGAAAATGGCTATTTTTCCAGAATTCTTAAATTCTGTAATATCGACCCGTTAAAAACGTGTATGGATCGAAATGGTTGAGTTTAATTATCAACTAAACTGTTAGATCGTTGCATAACCCTGAAAGATTCACATGTTGCTTGTAGTGGATTAAGTCCTTGTACGGGGAATTTTTTGCCAACTATGTCGATTTTGTCCTTGAACTTAACCTGTCTATGATTATAAAACATTTTTAATCCAAATATCAGTCTTGCAACTCAAGCAATGCGACTTTCATCATGCTTTTTAAAGGGACATGGACGGACATGCTTAATTCGACATACAGTTTTTTTGATGATCATAAATATATAATACAGGGTTGCCCATATTCGACGGACCCATCTGGCAACGCCATAACTTTTGACAGAGATGTCAGATCGCTTAATGACATACCGCATTTGAAGCGTCAGTCCAAGCAGATTTTTACCATGGAACAATACACGCCACGCGAGCGCTCTGAAATAGTTGAAATTTACATTCAACAGAAGAAGTCAATTGTGAAAACTCAACGTGCTTTTAAAATATTAAAAAATGTGAGAAGTGCGCCTTCTAAGAACACCATTAAGCGTTTATACGAAAAATTTTCGACTGGTGAGGCTCTTTCTAATCCGAAGAGGCCAAATAAAAGTCGACCAAGGCGATCGGCCGAGAATATCGCTGCCGTACGAGCCAGTGTTGAGAGGTCCCCAAGAACATCCCAAAAACGCCGTTCTCAGCAGTTGGGCATGGCTCGGTCCACTTTACAACGGATTATTCGCGTTGATTTGCATTTGTTCCCGTACAAAATTCAATTGACGCAAAGATTGTTGCCTGCGGACAAGCCTCGTCGATTGGAATGGGCCCAACGAGTCATTGAAATGGCCGATGATGACGAGCAATTTTGGAACAAAATTATCATGTCCGATGAAGCCCATTTCACATTAAATGGGACCGTAAATAAGCAAAATTGCCGTATTTACGCCACTGAAAATCCTCAGGAGATTCAAGAATTGCCTCTTCATTACGAAAAAGTCACAGTTTGGTGCGGCGTTAGTGCGAAAACGGTCATTGGGCCGTTTTTCTTCCAAAACGAAAATGGCCATGCTGTTACCATCAACCAGGAGCGTTATCGCGACATGATGACCAATTTTGTGATGCCAATTATTCGTCGAAAGCGTATGAGGCAGTTCTGGTTTCAACAAGACGGCGCTCCACGGCACACAAGTCGCATAACAATCGATTTTCTGAAGAATTTGTTTCCGGGCCGTTTGATGTCGAAAAGTGGTGATTTGGACTGGCCACCGCGTTCGCCCGATTTGACGCCCGCTGACTTCTTGTGGAGATATTTGAAGTCAAAGGTTTACGTTAACAAGCCAAGGACCGTAGAAGAGCTCAAGGACAACATTCGTGAAGAAATAGCCGCTATTCCGGCCGAAATGTTGGTGAAAACGATGGAAAATGCTGCAAAAAGGGCACAATACGCCATCAACGCCGGAGGCGGCCATTTGAGAGACATCATATTCAAAAATTGATGTAAACAAATCTACTTGGAACAAATTAAATGAATAAGATTGCCAACCGCCAAATTTTTATTTTTTTCTTTGATTTTTTAGAAAACATGGGTCCGTCGGATTTTGTTAACCACAAATATTTATATTTCTTAATCGGAATTCAATTGAACTATTTTTCGGATAGGAACGAGACCGAATACGTGTTGTCAAATTTTACGTATGCGAAACTATTGCGCTGGTGATCATTTTACAGCTAGAGTTACAAAAACATGTGTGTGTGTGTGTGTGTGTGTGTGTGTGTAAATTCATGTATTCTACTTAAGCATGTCCATATGTCCGCCTATCGGTTGAAAACATGATAGAGGTTGTTTCGGAGAGTTTGGAGCCAAAAATTTTGCCCGATTATATCCCATGTCCATAAATTAAGTACGAAATCGGTCAAAATTGGCCAGGGAGGATAAAACTTGAACCCATTTTCCGAAATATTACCGTTATTCAGATTCTTTTTAACAATTTTGTCTCTTATTTGTCAGCTAAAAAATGTATGCGCCGGCATTGTATGCGTGATGGAGAGAACTATGCCAACTCAAATAATTTTTTGGGGGGAATTTGTTTTTGTTTTGTTTTTTATATATGTCGATAGTTACTCCATTAGTAGTAGATAGTTAATCCAGTACATAAAATGTTTCAGGGACCGTCTAAGTGCGCATACGGTTATTGAAAAATTATAAAAGTACACATTTTTTAGGAAAACAATCAAAACCGATATACATGCATAATGTATGGCACGACTACTTAGGTTTGTTATTGATCAATATGTGGACACTATGCTGTGTAAATATTACGACTGGGCAAAATCGAATCAGTAGAACAAAAAACCTACCGATACAAAACCGCCAGAAAAGTAAAAATTTGTTGGAACATGTCCAACAATTTTACCATTTATTCGTTAAAAAAAAATTCGTATACGATCCAGTGGAACAAAACATGCTCAAGGGACTGAACCCTCCTCTAATTTCATAGAGGACTTTTCGATGCTTACCGAATATGTTACCAAATGTTCATTAATTAATAACGATATGTAGTCGATAGGTTCAATAAAGGGCCACCAAAGCCTCTTTAATTTGTTAGATAGACCGCTGTAATAAAAGGGATGGTTATTTAAAAGTGTTTAAGGATATTCAACTTGGCTGGAAAAAAACGGAAAAACAGAGTATGAGAAAAGAACGTTTCTGACGCCCCCATTTATTTGGCGACGAATCGTTACAGCATCTGGCCCATCCATCCATCACACAGGGTCTAATTTCACAAAAATCCGCTTTTTGCAAAACAGGCTTTTACAATTTTTTTAACACTGCTAGAATTTATTCAATGACTAAAAGCAATATACTCTGGTGGCGGGTATAATAATAAAAAGACACATGATTTGATTTTTCACCGAAAACGAAAATAAAAAGTGGATACGAGATGCGATCAAAAAATAACCGTTATTTTCAATTTTTTCAAAATGTATTTATATATTCATCAATAACTATCTTGTCCCTTTTAAAGTAATCCCCCTCAGATATAATACACTTATGCCAGTGTTTTTTCCAATCCTCGAAACACTTCTGAAACGCGCTTTCTGGTATGCGAATAGCTCCTATTTCGATTTTTATATCCTCAATCGTAGCAAAACGCTTTCCTTTCATCGGTGTCTTCAGTTTTGGGAAGAGGAAAAAGTCAGCGGGAGCCAAGTCCGGTGAATACGGTGGTTGAGGCATGATTGCGGTTTTGTTTTTGGCCAAAAACAAGTATCGATGTGTGAGCTGGTGCGTTATTATGATGCAAAATTCATTGATTGGAGTTTTCCACAATTCTGTGCGTTTCTGTCAAATTGCTTCGCGCAAACGGCGCATTGTTTTAAGGTAGTATTCCTTATTGACCGTACGATCTTGTTGCAAAAATTCATGATGCACCACGCCATTGCAATCAAAAAAACAGTGAGCAAAACTTGACGTGCTTTTTTCGGTCTTGGCTCTTCTGGACGCTTCCATTGGGATGACTGAGCTTTGGTTTCAATGTCATAGCCATACGTGTACACCCCTGATTCGTCACCAGTTATGACCTTTTTGAGATAATCTGGATCGTCGTTGACGACGTTCAACAGCTCCTGAGCGATGTCCATGCTCCATTCTCCATGCGCTGTTTTTTCTCAAAATTTTCAATTTTGGAACAATCTTCGCTACCGCACGTTTCATGCCTAAAAATTGCTTGGCATGAGCCGAACGATATGCCAACATCACATCACATGCCTTAATAGTGATGCTCATTCCATCATTTGTTCTACTTATAAGTATCCATGCAACTTCGTTTTGGGTTCTGTCAACGTGCATCTATAAAGTTTGTTGCCTAGCAAAATCCTATCCAAAAAAAAAAAAAAAAAACACCGAGAAGAACCAACATTCCTTTAGCTCCATTGATCAGACCATTACTAGAATTGACTGCCATTACAGTTACACCAAAACAAATGAATCGCAACGGTTGGTACGTTTGGATGTCTTCTCCCATTAATCCCATACATATCCCCCAGTATGAATTTGGGATATTGGTATTAACCATTTATACCCAATTTAAAATCTCCGCACGGCAATACTAAAACTCCACCATTATTTCCTCAACCATCGAAATTTCATCAATAATTAAATACATATATATGTGAATTTTGCTATAGTTGAGTTAGCTCTGTCGCTGCTAAAAAGGCGAAGATCATCAAAGTATTGGTTGATCAATAATGACAAAGGAGGAAAGCAACCTCCAACTCTTCCAATTCAGCTTTCCCTGCAGAAACGCTCTTAGAATTGAATCAAACTTCAGTTCTCCTTCCAATATAGTCATGCAAAATTAGATTTTCTTTCACATTTTGTAGAAGATCACGAAGATAAGCCCACTCCTTTACATTTAAAGAAATTAAAGCTCAGTTCTTCTCAATATAGGAGGTAAGTTTGTAAGAAGTATTCCATGTATCCATTTCCTGTATACTGTGTGCCTGTATACTGTATACTTGTGACATCCCTTCCTGGAACATTCTGGAAATGCCTCGATTGGACTTCGTAATGTAATTTATAATGTATGCAAAGTATATATTGTGTATAATCCAATTTAAATGCCCATATTCACTCTTTGCGTCTGCTATATAAGAAAACTTGAGTTATCTTTAGAGATTTTTGTTAAAGCTAATACGCGATCACCTTTTATCACGTCTCATCCCTGTCGACTAAAAACTTCTGAAAAGAATCAAATGAAAGCATGCCTTTCATCAAGCTGAATTCGTTTTTCAAGTATTTATTTATGTTTTTTTTTTTTTTTTTTTTTTTTTTTTTTGTATGGAAAATTTAGTTTTATTTTGTATAACTAATTGGCTATTTCACGTATAACGTATTCCTTGGTTTCGTTTTGTACACCTCTTCCTTAACATAACCCTATTAAAAAGTCTGGTGCAGTCAGGTCAGGTTACCTTGGTGATCAGCGGAAAGTGCCGTTGGAACGAAAACGTCTTCACAGTTCTAGGTAAAAAAAATCTTTCAATATTGGTCCCCGTTTTGTGTTTGTAGCACGATTCGTGCTGCATCCTGTACTTTGATGAACGAACTTCTTACGTAAGCAAATGCATTTTCCTCTCTGAACACAAATATGTGCTAACTAACTTCCGACTTAATAATTTCTTTCCAATATTTACACCACAAGTTTGCCTGACGCTACAATCTTTGGGGGGAAAAATTGCGAATGTGGAAAATACTTTGGAATTAAGATTTAATAAACCAGAATAGCGATTGTTTCTTCTTGGTCTTCAAGGTTAGAAATAAAAATAAAAATAACAGGACTCATGTTATATAGACAATCATCGAAAATAGCATTATAATATAGTGTTTTTTTTATATATTTCTGGAATAAGGCATCGAGTAGCGTGAAATATTTTCCTTGCTCTGATAGTTTTTGTCATAAAGCTATGAGTTTATTCTAACATATGCTTCTGGTAAGTCTGTATGTCTTTTGTTTGATCAGATGTGATCGTAAAGATAGATATTTTCAATCGGGTCCTTCACAATTGCTCCTTGAGTTCTACTTGAAAGAAATTGTAGGAGGTGTAAACAAATGTGATTCAGTTGGTGTAGATTGAGCGTACAGTTCATGGAATAGGCAGATGCTGCCTTTAACAAACTTATGGTAAGCAATACAAATTGTTACCATAGTTACTTCGGAAGAAATTTATCAGAAAGCAAACAGATCTCTCACAAATTCGAGAATTTTCGTATAGCTGTACTCTTATTTAATTTTTTAATCAGACGGGGATATATGCAAATATACTCGTACGTTATTCGTTGACTTTTAAATTAAATGCAGATGAGAACTAATCT
>JAHXMU010000481.1:1465038-1546126 GCA_019455685.1 Philornis downsi
AAAGAGAGCACAACAACCACCTCCAAGGATCTACAAGTAGTTCAAGTTTAAATCAGAAACAGTGAATTCGATTTGGGTTTGTCAAACCAGGGACGTTATTCTTTCATGCTGACTTTCCAACTTATTTAAAAGTTAATAGCATCAACGTAATAATTTTGCAATTAGAAATTGATAAAAGCAATGAAAAAGTTATTTTCTGATTCCAGTTAATTTGTTTAAAGAGAGACAACATGCTTTTAACGTAAAGAAAGTAAAAGCTAAAATGTTAAAGACATTTTAATCCTTACTGATGGTATCCTGAGGTCCTTTTTAATTTTTAAATATCAACAACTTTTTCCCTTCACGTTTTGTGTTTCAAATGAAAAAAGCTGATTTTAAGATTTGGAAATTAAATCTTAATTAATTAATCTTAAATATTTCTGCCGAGAAATATTAAATTGAATTGTTTTGGAAATAAAATTCTTTTCGAGTACAGCTTTAGCGATACCGAGGCGCTCTGTGGATGTCATCACTAATACCGTCCTCACCACTACGGGAAAGGTGAACGTTGAACAAACAGCTAGACGTTATTTAATAAGCGGAACCAATATAAAATTTATTATATTTCAAAGCTCCTCGTAATATTAACATAGTGACATAGTGCACTCAGATAATACTATCTCTGAGTTATATCAGACTGACAATTCCCATTTTCCAGAGGCGGTTGAAAATAATGCTTGCCACTTCATGAATTTAAATCAAAATTTAGGATTGTTATTTTGTAACTATTCTTATCAATTACTTATTGGTTAATAAATATGATGAAATAAATTTTCTGCACAGACATAATGTAAACCAGTACAAAAATTTCAATAAGATGAACTAACTTACATACACCTTCACTCAACGACCTTTTTTATTGGTGCAAAAGTGTGTACAACTAATGAAAGCACGTGGATTTATACGTGCAACGTATATGAATTAAATTAGGTAATATCTATTGGAGGGTTTGTCCGCCTAAAGGAGGACAATTAAATTTCGCTAAATTTGCCAATTTGAGTCAACTACTTCAACTACTTGAAAAATATTAGAAGAACACGTGAGGTAAATCGATCACTTATGTAGGAGGTGGCAGAAGGAGCGTGGCCATTCTGGACGAATTTTCCATTATTTAGCCAGATACTATAACATAAGGCAATACAATAAACAACGATTTTAGGAAAATTTGTAGAAAATTTTTTAAAACTGTCAAGAAGGGATGGACCGCTATGGCTCAGTTACAATCCCCGGTTTTATGAGGCCTGGCCTACATTTACGGCAGTTATTGTTTTTATCAGTCAGCCAGACAGACAGACATGAAAGTTATTTGAACAAAAGATACTTCGAGGTTTAAAAGTTTTCTTTTTGGGTTTACATTTTTTCGGTATCAAATATCATTCATCTTCGTTCCTTTATTCCCGGTGCAAACATTTGCGGATGGCAGTCCTCGTCTTTATTAAACATTGCTCAGAACAGCAATATTATAATCTACTGAATCCTTCCGTTTAGAAATTATATGGAAAATAATGATTTTTGTCAATTTGTTTGCGAAATAGCAATGCAGTCCACTTCCATTTTTAGACTTAAGTTCACTGGACACTTGATACGTGTTAAATTTGGCTGAATTTAGTGCAATTTAATGGAAGATTATGGGTTAAGTCGGACATTTTTTTTTCAACATTAAATTATAAAGCAATTCATTGAGAAAGAATTTACGATACTGCTGTATACCAGACAGAAATTATAGAAAATTTTGTCAATTTCTGTGAACCCATTTCCATTTCTATACTAAGTCTGCAAAAGCTTAGTGCAAGCCAAATTTGACTGCATTTTTTTCAAATGAACAGAAAATACACTCTTATGAATATATGTACTAAGTCGGCCAATTTTCAGTTTCAAATTACAGAGGAAGGATCAATTCGTAAATCAATATATTTTTAGGAAATGCACCAGAAAATTTTAAGGAATTTTACAAGAAATGTCGGCAGTAATCGCGTCTTTCAACTAGCCAGACCGGCACCGCTCAATTGACTCAAAAATCATGGAACACATTTCAAACGATAGTTGACACTTTAAACGGTTCTTTCACATTTTACAAATTTTTTTCATATCAAATAACATATAAGTTTATTCCTTCGGATGAACGTATAAAAATTTGGCAATAAATTTTTTTTCTTAGCCTAGTCTTGCATCGGAGGCAATCTCAGGTTGCAAATACATGGCAACCGTGCAATGTCCATTCCCAGACCACAATGATATTATTGAAATATAGACGGCCTTCACTGATAAACATTGCAGTCTTAAGACGCTTAAAGTTATTATTAACAAAAAAAATATATCTAAATAATTTAAAATCAATTTGTTATTCAAAAATTTAAATTTATTAACGCTTAAGATTGTGTTAACATCTTTCATTTCACTTTATAAAATACAATTTTATAATTTTTTCTAAATTTTTTGTAGGCGTAGACGACCGGTACAAAAATCAAATTTAAAGTAAAAGATTTCATAATGCACGTTCATACTGCAGTTGCCTTTCTTATGCATTTATATAGTGAAATTGTAAAAAGTAAGCATGAGAATTTGATTTACTTAAACAATTCGCAATAAATTTTTCATGAACCTGTCAGGAAAATGCAACATGTGGCAAAAAGTAGATACCATATAACATCACCCGTAAGAATAGCAAATGCCACGACGTGCTGTTCTGCTAACTTCGCTTTCAGCCAAAGCGGTCACTAAGGACCACATGAAAAACAACAATACTAAAGCAAACACTCGCCACTATTCATTGTTCTATTTTCCAGCACCAAAGGCATGAATCGCATGAAAATGATGCAAGTGCAATGGATAAAAATATCGTCTTGCAGCAGATCAACTTCAACGTCTTTGTATGCTGATACAACGAACAAAAGCTAACGAAAGAAATCCAAAAAGTCAATAGTTATGAAAATAATAATAAAAAATGCTAAATATTTGCACGTATTTTGTATGCAGTTTCTGTGGCTTTTGTCCATTGCGTGTAACGATCAGTATTAAAGGTAACAAAAATATACAACTTTTGCACAAAAGCTGCCGCCACTACCACCTTCAATATTTATTTTATAGCACTTCTACATTTGGTTGGCATTTGAACGCTACAAAATGGAAGACATTCTCGATTAACCCAATGATAGAGAGGAAATAACTATTAAAACTGTACAAAATATATATTCAATCATATAACATCAATTGGTAACGAAATGGGAAATGAATCAACCACCAAAATTTCCTTTGAGTGACGGTCACCTTGATTTTTCTTCTTTAGCGAGACTAAAAAAAGAAATAGCTCACAGACTTTGAGAAGCTCTCCCATACTCCATTTATTGGATGCAAGCAAGTATACCCAGCTTGACTGACAATAAACCTGATAAACCGGTTTGTTTTGAATTCAAAATAAAAAAATCAAAATAAAAAAATATGGACTTTCTATAAGGAAATGTCCAATATTACTTTCAAAAAATAAAAATAAAAATTGCTAGCGCCTGTATCGGTTGTGAGCAATATTTATGTAACATTTTCAATAATTACTTGTTGATCTTTATTATATTAATCATAAATAATTATTATTTTTGATATTTATTATAACAATTAACTATAATAATTGTTTTTAGAGTTTATTGTAAAAGTTAAAAATAATAACTAAAAACTACTTTTAGTTTTAAAAATGGTATACCAATCGGAAATACAAATCAAAGATTGATTTTTATTTTCTCAATAATGAAAAAACATATCAACTTATATATACATATATACTGGATATGGCCAAATTGAATGAAATATACGAATATGCATATACTAGTAGGGATTACATCAAGTAATTTGTGTGGGAGGTGCAAGATGAAGAGTGGTTATTCGGCCAAGGAATATAAACATTGTCCATTATATAATGGACAGAAATTGAAGTTACCAAAGTCTAGTTATGAGGAGTTACAGGGTGGAAATTGAATTTCGTAAATGAGAACAATTTGTATGGGAGGTACTAGAAGGCGTGGTTCCATATATCCTATTTACGCTCCCAGGCTCCGTTAATTCGGAACGTTGAACGTTGCAAAACAAATATATTTTTTTATTTATAATAATATATGTACATTGATTTATAATTTTATAATTCGGTAAATGAGACGTATGTAAAGTCTCATCCAGTAATCAGAATAACTCGATACTCTAAACATGAGTCAACAATAAATAACTCAGTTTAGCTAGATTCTATAGTACAACAATTTATTGCGGATAGAAAGATAACTGGATATTTCCTTGAGTTGATCGGCCTGAGCATTTTGTATGTTTAGTTGAAATTAAATACTACTACTAATTAAATACGTTAACATACAAATTATAGCACAATCCAGCTTAACTTCTGCAAAAGCAACGGTATCTAGCTGAAATTTCTGCACAGATTTTTTACATCTTATTCATTCATATATGATTATGTGATTATGATGAAGCTTCGAAAATATTCATTGACATTGAAGTAGGATTGACGTCATTACATTTAGCTTATGCGGAATAGGTTTACCACACCATGTTGCAAACATTTTAATTTCACGCTCAGTGATACTTTAACTAATACAATTGCCTAGACATTTACAAAGCCGAAAGTTTTTTTGTGCAATATTAACATATCGCAAAGTGGCTTTTGAAAACGTTGCAATATGATATTGTTAGTTGTCATTGTAAGAACTGAACATAGACACACTCCTTTGAGTTCTTAATTGTGGTCACCTTTTGATTTCGAAGACCTAAAAACAGACCACTTTTAATTAAAAATTCTTATTATTTTGTGAGCAGACTCATGTTTGACATGCCCTTTTGTCGCAATATTTTCGGCAATTAGACATCGGGTATAGAGCATACAGCGTCATGGGCCAAAGTAAACAGCATCTTCAGGAAAAAATGATTACACTCTCGTTGCTGTTGTATAAAATTCATTTGAAATGCAGCTGTTACAAACTCTTTGCAACTTTTTTCATGACTTTCTTGCAGCAGCGAACACAACAATAATATGGCACGTTTATAAATTGGAAAAAAAATATGACTGGGTAGAAAATTGTTTTTAATAAACATTTGAGTAACGTGTCACAATGTGAAATAACACAAACAGAAAAAGAATAGTGTTATTGCATTCTTCTTCTTTTTTTTTTGGTTGGGGATACATGCGCCAATCCAAATGCTTAAATACAGTGTTGCCAATTCGGCGCTTTCTCTTATTTCAAAGTCGCGGTTTTCTACTTAGTGTCGGGTATAGGGTGTACACAACACAAAAACTATAATACCATACATCACTAATAGACTTTAAAAAACGAGAAATCAATTAATATACACAATATAGTGGCTTCTCTTATTTTTCCATTGGAAAATCAAATTTTTTGTATTATTCAATAGCCACTCTGTTAGCTTATTGCCCCTTTCAGCACCTATCAAATACCATTGGATTGTTCGGAAAGTTCGTTCGTTTTAAAAAGAAATTTATTTACAAATTTATGTACAAGAAAACAATTATTTTAATCTATTATGTAATCTCTCCCGTTTTTTAATAACTTCTTCCTCTATCATAAATTTCGCGCGGTTTTTTAATTTCAAATTTCAACGTTCAATTCGATTTTTCATTTCCTTGCTGTTATGGAAGTTGAAACCCTTCAAGTGGTTGCTCAGACTGCGAAATAGGTGGTATTCGGATGGGGCGGGGTCTAAGGAGTACGGAGGGTGACAGTCTCTAACGGGTCCGCAAGGCAGTGTGAGGCATCGGTGAGAGAGTGAGGTACCCCCACATCGATATTGCTCACAAATCCGAGCTCTTTTATGATTCCGTCAGTTGAGTTTTGGTAATTATTATTAGCCTAATTTTTTTTTATTATTTCAACTATTTCCGTAACTGTTGCACGAGGATTAACAATAATATAATTTCTCACCTCCCCGGAAACATTTTCTTTTGGTCATCCTGATCTGGGAGCGGCCGTTATGGAAAAGTCGCCCGTAGAAAATCTTTTAAACCACAAACGAGAACACAAGTAATCAATACTAAACAGTTTAGAGAAAGGGTGGAAGGAAGTCATGGCAGTGTTTGTCATGAGAAGTGACGTGTGGTGAACTAACGAATTGACCGAAAGAACTTTCCGAAGAACCCAATACATCATATTTAATTAACGAAAAGGTAATGAAAACGTTAGAAAAAAATAAAAATATTAGAAAGAAACTCGACTTCGCCTCCGTATGATCAATGGAAATTTTTCAATGAAAATTCTTGTTTTATTGGTATTTTCCAATAACAACTTTCCAAACTTGATTCATTACTTTCATGTGAAAGTTTTATTCCACTGGGTCTATTTGCCCATTTGTGTTACATGCAATCCACATTTAAAATGGACTTACCCAGTTTTGCCTGTGAAAAAAAAAATGTAGTAGTCTTCAATAACTGCGCTATTATATCAAAAATTATATGGCTTGGGACAGTTCTATCCATTGACTAAAAAATATCATATTACTTCGAGCTTAAATATTGTATAAATGGTAAAATTGTTGAAAAATTCCGAAATGTAGGGTTCAGCTCTTGTATAAACAAGTTTTTTTCTACTGAGTCACGTCTGTCCAAATTCGTACATAAATTGGCAAATTTTTGAGCCAAAATTCAGCATCGATTGATGTGACAAATCCGCCTTTTTATGATATTAGGAGGTTTGCATAGGAAGCCCAAGGCTTTCAGGAAATCAATCACGTAATCACCATGTATCAGTTACCCTGTGCCAATACAGAGTGATATAGATTGTACCAAAGTTGACCATCTTAGTTGCAGAAAATCATAGCAAATGGTAACCAATTTTGACGCTATTTATGTTTTGATATCGACGCGGTTAGGCAAAGGGAAACATGCTCGTAATTATGATACAAAGTTATCTGTTAAGATTACAAATACATTTATTTTCAAAAATTGGAATATACCCTTCCTGGAATAACATTGTTCTTGTTTCCGCCCCATAAATCTTTTGTAGTTACAGCTAAGCAATCCTATAACTTGTAAGGCAAAAATTGTTCTTAGTTATCATTAACCGTTTAATGGTGATAAACTTTAATAGTCAAATTATTGATAAGGTCTTTGAGAAATGCAAAATTTGTTCAAAATTGCTAACACTTTCCATTGTTTTAGAATTTGATTAATAAAATTACACATTTCTCACAAATGGTACTAGAATAAAAATAGCATCATTTGCATTCATGCGCTCTATGGCGTAATGTCTAACATACCAAACAACTTGTGTTTTACCAAGTTGTAACTGTTGACTTCGATGGATCTTTTCTAAAAAATGACAAACTACAATTAACCACGATCGTTCTAGAACCTCCCCTACCAAAAAACGATATTCGTAGCTTTATATCTCTCAAACAGTTGTGCTGGATTCGGCCACATTTGGCACTCATCGCGTTCTTGGTGGGGAAAAATAGAGTATATTACTGTACTCTTTTCAGTACCCCATACAACACGGCCGATTTATCAAAACTTAGTATTTCCCTGTAATCCCTAATTCGTGCACTGAAGTAACACAAAGTTTTGTGAGTTATTTTGCGTTATAATGTTTGGTAAAAATTGAAAGAATCGACTGAATAACTACGTTCTTTGGGATAACTCTAGTACAAAATGCCTAATATAAGTAATATACGAGCATTCTTAGATTTCTATCATTCATATAACTGCACTAAATTCACCAAAGGCAAAAATATACAAAAATTTCATTCAAATTTGAAAAAAAGTAAAAAAATTATAATCGATTTTTGTCAAATCGGTCAATTTCCAAGGGGAAGCGACAACTCTGATGCTCGCTAAATTATACGGTAGTGCATTTCAATAATAGATATGGATCTTGGATTATATGGATTAAATTAATTAATTTATATTGGAGGTGCAGCACGTCTGATAAAAACTTAAGTCTCGGTAGGGAAAATGTAATTTTAATTAACCAATCCGGGTGTAGTTAGTCGAATTTCCCCAGTGTTATAAGCACTGTAAATCAATATAAAAACAACAATGAAAGTTACCGCAGTCCTCTGTTTATAAATTTTAGAGGAAAAATTGAATTTGGGGAAAGCATAGGAAGCTCCAGTAGAGTTATAGCGATGTTGTTCATTTTCATTTTTAGACCCAAAATTAGCAACCCATTAACGCTAACATCTTCAAAAGAACTCAGAGGTACTGAATCATAGAAAAAAATAATATGTAGTATCGAACTCGCTCCGGGCTCCAAAAAATAAAATGTTCGACTAGTAGACAAAGAAGATTTCTTCTGTTTGACAAAGTTTGACATCATTTTGGTTCAAGTCCATGTTATTTATCGTTTGTTAGCTATATGAAACCAATGGCCTTTAGAGTAATACCGCAAAATGATTATAATCGTTATTTTTCTCTGTGTGAATACAATTTATAAACTCAGGACTATGTGCGTTATGTAGGCCTTTGTAATGGAGATATCAGAAGAGGTGAATGCCACAATTGGCAAAATTTCGTGCAACTGCTTGAAAAATGGGAAGCCAAGAATAAAAAATCAAATTGGTCATTTGTTTCGGAGCTGCCAAAATTGATGCAATTAATTGCCAATCACTTTGAAGCAATCTAATGGACTAATATTTCAGTTACTGTAGTCAATGAAATTGAAGTTACAGGAGGAAATTTCAATTTTGAAAAATCAGTTAATTTGTATTTGAGGTATAAAAAAAGATGGATCCATGCAGCCCATTTAGATTCCCTGACTCCAGCTATTTAATGACTATACGTAGCACAGTGACGACTGGTTTATTTATACCTATACATTCACCCAACACTGAATTAAAATTCAAAATTGTAACATTCTGCACTTCTCCATTTAAAAGATGTAGAACGACCACCGATTTTTTTTTTTTAATTTGTATGAGTGGTGTCCTAAGAAGAGAGGCAGTACAATCTTTCTTCACTCGCAGTACTAAACGCCTGATGCAAGTTGAATTTGACTGAATATAGTGCAATTGAATGAAAGATTCGAATGTATTAATAAAAAATAAATTCCCTTTCAATGCATTAATGAGATATGGGAGAGTTTCTCATATTCAGTGAGCTTACACCCATTATTTTTTTTAGTCCTTTCAAACATCACAGTCTGAGAAGCTGACTTGTCGATTACTGGACTACTAGAGGTGTTCGTTACATACATTGAACTAACTGGCGCTCAAATAATGATCATGTGAACGATAGACGCCACGGTCAGTCACTCGTAAGTTAAATAAGGTAATTGGTACCGGTGGTATCACGCCTTCTCTGGTCATTTCGCCGATTTTTCATATTTTATCCATTATTATAACACAATATATAACAATTTTTAATATATAATTAATATGAATTAAAGTAAGTTCAAACTACGAATTAGGGATTACAGTGGAAAATCAAATTTCGACAAATCGGTCATTTGTATGAGAGGTATCATGATGATCGCCAATTTTCACTATCAAAACTTAAGTTACCAAACACATGATTTTTGTCATACATTAATTTGGTCGAATTTGATTCAACCGAGTGATTGATTTTTCCCCGATATTGTAGAGAATTCTAAAACAATGTTGGAGATAAAATTTAGATTACGACAGCCGACTAATTAGAATTTACTGAAGATTTATTGAATTTCGAAAAATCAGTCTTGACACCAGAATGGGTGTGGCAATGTGCTCATTTCCATTCTGTACCCTACTGTGGTAAGCATTTAGCGTGTGCTAAATTTAACTAAATTAGCGCTACCGATAGGAAGATCTGAAGGAGGGGATTTATGGCTTAAATTGGTTATTTGTACGGGAGGTACCAGAAGAATTGTGGCTAATCGGGCGATTTTTTTTTTTAATTGCAAGAGGATTTATGAAAAAATGAAACTGACAAAAATGGATTGTTGCATACTACTGATGAGTGGTTACAAGGAGAAAATTAAATTCCGAAAAATTTATGAATTTAAATTGGAGATCCCTGAAGGGATAGGCTGATATAGCTCACTTACAATTTGTGGCTACGATCTGGCAAAATATTAAACTGTGCAAATTTTAGAAGTTCCATCAATTTTTATGGTGGCAAACTACCAGCCTGCCATACAGACGGACGTCGTTCGACCAATTTAAAAAGTCATGAAATGCTCTTGGTCAAAAAGTTGTTGATACTTTAAAAACTTCCTTCTGGGTACTACATTTTAGCCGTATCAAAAGATGAATAGCTTCATTCTGCGGTAACAAAGAAAATGAAATCAGTTAAGAAATTTCAGCCATGTGAACTGACTTACAATATCCTTTTGCATTGGTACAAAAGAGGGAGTGGTGACATAAGGAGCGTGCAAAATTTCAAGGTTCATATCGAAGAACACACAATGAAGGACGTGATATTATAACTTTCTGAAGTCCCCCGTTTAGACATTAGAGACATTTTCATTCGCATGCATAAATGCCTGATGGGTGTTTAATTATATTGAATGAAACATACGAATCTAGGAATGTATCAGTTAAATTGTTTAATTTGTACGGGAGTCGCCAGAGATGACGTGTTAATATTACTCAAAACAATTGACATTTAAATAACTTCTATGAATCAGGAAATACAGAAAAAAACACACGTTAAATCTGGCAATTGCTGCGAGGTACCGAAAGGGGTGAAAATGCACTATACTTTCATTCTAACAATTTACTTCATCAGACCTATGAGGTCCTTGAAAAATCTGAATCTAAGAACATACGGGTTAAATCGGTAATTTGCAAGAAATGTGCGAGAAGGGGCGGGGTTGCATAATCAATTTTTCTCCAAATTAAAGAAAAAAAAAAAATACAAAGCTGTGTTATGAACAAAAGTTAACACTGTTGCGACCTACTAATTCGAAATTGCTTAGAATGTTTGTCAATTTGTATGGAAGGTACCAGAGATGATGTAACAATACTGCCAAGCATTGCCAGCTAATTCTATGGACAAGAAATCCAGCCACTGCAGTCGACGTTGTAGAAGTTGCCAAAACAGCTTAATTTGTGTGACCAAGGCTTTGGGTTGTACAGGCCATTACTATCGCCGAGTATGATAGCCAAATTCTAGGCTAAGCCAAGTCAGCCAACAAAACTGACGGACATTGCTCAGTCAAGTCATTTTTATACCTTCCCCAAAGGAACGAATTAATTAATTGATTCCGGCAAAAATATAACATTAAGCGGAAAGCTTTTAAACCAAATGTGTTTCATGATTGTTTTTTGATTAAGCGACGTATTATATTGCCACGCCTCTATACAAAAAAAGTTGGCCAAATCGGCAGAAATCAGGGATCCATTTATATTTTGTAAGCAGAGGAATTAAGAAGATTATAATTTTTCTTCTTTAATAGAGTTGTCATTTTTGGCACCCTTCATACGATTATACTAAGGTCCAAAGACGTTGGGTGCAAATAAAGGGTGTCCCAACAAGAACCAACGAACAAGATTTAAATTTGGCGCCATTCGAAGTGTCATTGTTTGACATTTGAACAATTGTTATTGTTTGCTAGTAGAAGGTACGAGGTTAGTAAAAATGGAGCGCTATACGAATGAACAACGCATTCTCATTGTGAAATTGTTTTACCAAAATGGTGAAAGTTTTGCGGCTACAGTTCGCAAATTGCGATCAATTTGGGGTCACAATAATGCTTCAAAAGAGTCAACTGTAAAGAGATTAATGTATAAATTTGCCAAAAGTGGGTCTGTTAGTGATGTAAAGGCAACAACGCGCCTTCGACCAGGTCGATCAACCGAAAATATCGCAGCTGTACGTGATGATGCCGCTCAAACTCCATCCATCTCAATTCGACACCGAGTTTTTTATGAAAATAAGGCATGTCAAGCGCAAATGGTGTTCGGCATCGTGAAATGATAACCAGTATTTTCGTGCCTAGAATTGAAGAAATGAATGTGGAGGGCAAGTGGTTTCAACAAGACGGCGCCACATGTCATACAGCCAGACAAACGATTCAATTGCAGCATCAGTCATTTAAATCTTGCGTTCTTGTTGGGACACCCTTTATATGTGCCAATTCACCTGGCTGGAGTTTGCCATCAGTCAAAGTTTTTCAAACACTACATGTTGGAGTAATCGTTCTTATTATTTAATACTCTAACTAATTCAATTAAAACTGACTGACCAATATAGTCCATAAACAATCAAGAATAATAATCCGTAATACGCATCACTATAGCCTTTTAATGTTTTTCGTTGAAAAGAAATTCTCAACTTCTGGACTTTAAAAGTAATATATAAATTTTCAGAATTTAAGGAGTGCTTTGAATTTCTATTAAATTTCAATATACAATACAATACCATGTACAATACACCACCCTACTTAGGAAACAGGTTGTATTACCTGCAGCATTCTTCAAGTGTAAATAACGGCAATAAGCGAGGAAACAAATCTGCAATCTGCGACTACGTAGGAGTTTTATTTATTGTCGTGCATCACTGCTACATTAAGCCACACTTCATCTGTTGTCCCCATACAATTTGGGAAGAAATATTCTATCACATGGGCACAAGACTGGATCTGTGCTTGACTGTCAGTCATAATTCCCATGAAAACGATAAAATTGCATTTCGCAGCGTAGCAAGTGCCAGGTACATCAACGTCAGTAATTAAAGGACATCAAGGTAATCTGACAAATATACGACAAGAAGTGTACTAGATTCTAACCAAGCCTTATAATGCCGAATGCAGCTAAGTTTCAACTACTAATGCCGGATCTGCAGCAATAAGGAAGGGGCTGTCTGACTGTCTAGCTCATAGTAACTTACAAATATGAGTAATTATTTATTCCACCATCTTTCGTAATAACGATTTTACCAACAAGAGAAGATACGGTAAACAGTGATCTGACCAGATATGCCAATATGTATTTGGTTTGTTTGCAAACAATTTTTTTGAAATTACATTGAAGAAGTTCCCATAACGACCAACCAAACCTATGAAGAGAAACTAGTATTTATTACTAGTGGTAATAAATTTCTATACCAAATTTGACATATTTCAGAAAATTACCAATCCATAACTTAAATCTCTAAAGTAGATTTAGATAACTGAAGTACACTTGTACAGCTCATGAAGGAGCTGGTTTAAACAAATTATTCAGTCTTGTGAGCTACATGAATTAGAACGTTATTATACCTTCGCTCGAAGTAATAAATATTTATATCACTTGATAGAGTAAAAATGTAACACCAAGAAGGAAGCTTTTAAAGTACGAAGTGTCTTTTAACCAAATGCTTTCGGTCATGTTGCACTAAAACTTCACACAACATAATATTTTGCCAGACCGTAGTTATGTTGATCCACCCCTTCCAGCACTTCCCATACAAATTGACCAATTTTCCGAAATTATATTTCCTCCTGTAACTCATCATCTGAAGATTGCAGTGAGTTCAATTGTTATTTTATAATGGCTTTGATGGCATCGACCGGACAATTTTTTTCGCATGATCCCTTTGTAGACTATATTTCATAATTCAAAATTATAATAGTTCAAATTATAATTCAAAATTATTAGAAGTAAGGAAATAATCTAATTATGTGAAGTTTTTCAACAATTTAATCTTACGGTTATCGCCGTCATGCCCCAACCACAATTCCAAATTGGTAACACAGGACACGACGGAAAACCCCGTCTTGATGGCCTTTACCGTCATGTCCAACACAGTTGTTCGAAGTTGCAGGATATGCCTCCGAATTTTAAAGCATTGTAACTAAAGATTTTAAGTATTTTTTTATTGAAATTCAAAGTAGCGCAGCAATTTTTAGCGAAAAAGGAATAAAAATGGAATCAAAATAGCATAAAATGAACCAATAACGTAGAAATGACAGTAGTAATTCAGATATTCGGCACACAATATAAGGAAGCAAGTAAAACTAAATCAAAAACTTTAAAAAATAACATTAATAAATGAATAAAATAAATAAGGAACACAATTAATCTTAACATGAACGGAAATCTTCAAAACATTTCCCAGGGCAAAGAGCAGTTTTGTTTGGACAATTTTTGCACCTATATGATGTTTTCTTACGGGTTTTTGCTTTTTTACACTGGTTACATCTCAGTGTTATCAGTTGCTGGTGGTATTTTCTCTATATAATGTGAGTTTCCCGTGTAATCAGCGTGTGGCAGTTTAAATGGATTCCGGCGATTGTACCAGAGATTTGATTAACATGTTTCGGAAATCAATGAATGATATTTTTAATCCTGTTTTTATTTTAAAAACATACTACGAGCTCCAAACTGCGACATCCAAGAAGTGAAATATAAGCTTTTTATACCAGCGAATAGTTTTTCGCGGCGAAGAATAATAGGATGTCATTTGATCTTGTCTATTCCTGAACTATTATTATTTATTACAAGTGATGATCTCCTTTGGTTTCAAAACATCACGTCCCCACCTGTTAGTTGTTTTGACAAGTTCAGGGTTGTTTGCAGTTGTTATGCAAAGTACTTCACGCTTATCACGCCATTTAGATACATAAACTTGGCCTTGACGCCGCCACATGTATTCCCCTTTAGAAAGTTTAGTAACTGTGACATCTTGCGGATTTCCTTTACGATTTGCTCGTAGTGTTCTTGTAATGTGTGTGTTGTAGGATTGCAGAGTCTTAGACAGCTCTACACTATTATAAAGGTTATCCAGTTGGCGACCTTTATTTAGGTATGGAGACATTAAACGAAGAACAATATCTCTAACTTTTGGCTTTCGATTTTTCTCTGCTGCTTCTCGGTATATTTCGATATTCAAAACATACCCATTGCTTGATGTAAGCTCATATAATTTAATTCCATATTTAGACTTTTTACCTTTTATATATTGCCGGAGATAGAGCCGACCACGGTGTAATAAAAGGGGTTCGTCCAAAGCTAGGTACTCTCCAGGATAGAAGGCTTTTTGAAAACTTTTTATAAAAAGATGCAGTAATGGCTTAACCAACTGGACACAAATTGAAAGATATACTGAAAACTAACGGGATATACCGTCTTGCTTCTGCTGATGTGTACTCGATCGCAAAATCTCGTACACACATGTGATTGAAAAAAGAGAAAGAGGAAAGAAATTTACTGGGACACTTATTTTGGCAAACTGTATTTTAACATTAACTTTGCTGCAGGAGATACCGGTGTCCCAATGATTAAAACAATTTTTGACGATATATGCCGTCCTCTCCTAACATTTTCTCTAAATTTGACGGCATTTCTGGTGCTTCCCGTACAAATGACCAATTTAACCCATATATTCTTAGGACCTCATCACTTAATTATGTGACTTATGTTTAATCAAATTTATATATAAATTAACCGACTTTCGAAGTTCAATCCTCTATGATTTCTAATTGTTGGGCTGTTGGGTGTTTTTTCTACTACACTATTTAAAACTGGAATAAAATCGCATACATTTCTATCTTCATATCTTTTTCGTAAGTTTCTTCTTGCCAATTATAAGAGTATTGTACTGTAATGTTGGTAACATTTGTAAAAATCAAGCAAATAACCATGTCCCCTCTGACACCTCCCATACAAATTACCTTGTATTCAACATAATTTAACATGCATCAGTATCTTGTAGAGTGAAAAAAATAGACAAAAATGGTCGATTTAGCAAAAATCCGTAGCGCTTCTATCTAAAATTTGTAGGAGAAAAGTTTTATCTTCTCTTTATCGTATTTGAATCCAGAGTGTTTTCTGATAGAAATGTTCCATGGATCGGAATAAATCGTAATCTTAGCGTAATATGGAAAAAATGGAAATATGATATAACGATGTCGTTTCCAATTGAAGTAAACTGTATCATAATATTTATTTGCATGTACAATTTTCATCTTTCTATCTGGTCTACACTAGACAAAGGTACTTCATATATCAGGAACAACAAATACGCAATATACGCCATTTAGAGAAATTGAGTAAAGAGCATACTGCTGCTTGCAACAAGTTAATTGAACTTTTTTTTACGTTTTCGTTCTAGAGACGATCTGTCCGACAAAAAAAAAACCGCAAATGCTGTATGGATTATGATCTGTGGACACTGCAGAAAAGGCGTCTGCAAATGAGAATGGGTGGACTGAAATATAATTTGTGAAATTAATTACATCTATAAATTGCAGATGATTGGACAAATTAGTTTTCTCATGATCAGAAATGCTGCTCTACCAAATATAAATCTAGCTTGCTTGTTTTATATGGTAGAGTTATGTTAAACTGTGCTACGAAGGACGAAGATTTGGAAAATTTCAAAAATAAAATATTGCGTAAATTGTATGGTTACATCACCCATAACGAAGATGTTAGACTTGGTAGGGATTACGACTACTCAGAATGCATGCGAAAAAATCAAAAAGAAGTAAAAAAATATACAATAATTACCTTTCGGATACCTTACCTTTAAAATAACGAAATATATTGTTAATTTATTATGAATTAAAATAGAAATAGAATTCAGGCCGAATGATACATTTTTGGTTTGTAAATAGTAGAAATATGTAGTTAGCTTGACGTTGGAACAGCAGTGTAATGCAGTTAATCCGAATTTGAAAATTCAGGATATTAAATCTTTAAAAATACTGCTGTGATTGATAGGGGGACAAGCATAAAAATCGAATATTGAGATCGCTTCTTTAAGTAAGTAATTTACATATCTATTCACTTTTGATAGCTTTACAATTATAGCTGTTTTAGAAGATGCCATCCTTTCAATTTTGAATTTAAATTTTGGAAATTGTGTTAATGTATTGTATATCAGATGTATACGATATAAAATATTATATTTTAACAAAATAAATCATAGTTTGATAAAAAATAATCCATCCTCGGCATTCGCTATTTCTTAAAAGAATTACCTTAAAAGCCCTAATGTGGGAAAAGTTGGAATATTGCAAAGTGTCGCTTCAAACTTTGATATATTTTATCATTTTGACTGTGCCTAAACATTAAAGCGCTCAATTTGTATGTAATGTAATGAATTTTTAAGTTAGTGATGATAAATAATACATATAAAAATCGAAAAGAAACTTGGCAAGTTTGACATGCACATTTTACAATTTTAATTTTCACATTAAGTCATCATAAAAAAACAAAAAAAAAAAAAAATTACAACTTTAGATTTGAAAGCATTATCGCAAAATGCAAAAAATTTACAATAATTTTTATAAAATGAAATATTTGTTTGAGAGAGGTAATAACGTTCGAAACAGGTGGAAAATAATTTGTCAATAAAACGTTAGAAGCTCATAACTCCCAAACTAAAATTTTCTTTTAAGTTGTCTACCTCTAGCGAAGTTCAGCAGCTGCTGCCTAACCTTGATTGAAACGACAAACAGGCAAGCGAAATTCCATTTCTGGAGTTCTTTTGACTCTGCCACATTTACAAAAACAATTTTGAACGGTTTATGTCAATTCGAGTCACCTAAAATTAGTTGCCAGCACTGTAACCATACGCCACATATTTATACGCAGCAGAATTCATTGCATCTCATGTCGCCTGAATGTTTTTCAACAGTGGCAAGCAAACCCAAAATAATATAAAAACTTACATACAAATTTGGAACAACGTGCTACAAATACACAATACATGACTTTTTATTTAAGCACTGTACTCATTCAGGTTGATAAAACTGCTGTTTCTCTTCGTACTGGTGTTTTGTTCACTAATTAGTATTACACTTTTCTTCTTATTTATGGAACAGACAAACAATATTGTGTTTAGGGGCCACATACAGCTCGATCTCTACGAATGCAACCATGTCAAAAGACGAGGTAGTTGGGAAAACCTGGCCAATATGAAACAATTGCATAGTTATAAAATGGAAATAATGTAGATCGTACATGTTCATGTAATGAATACATAATTTAATGTAAAAAATTTAATGTAAAAATCTAAATACACTTTAGAATACACTTATCAGTAAGTGATGTTTGCGTTCATCAAGATTCAACTGTAAGTACTACGTCCGACAGCTTAAATTGAAAAAAGTACCAGCGCCACCACCATCAGTATCATCACCAACGTCTTCTTCCTTGAGGCTGTCAGTGTCATCATCATTATTTACCGCCGCGGTTTCTAGCTCCCACTTTGTCAATGTGCTCATTAGAACGACAGTGGAGCTTGGACATTTCACTGCAAAATGCGTTGTGCTGCAATTCTCCTTTGTAATTTTTACAAATACGTCATAGTAATTGAGCAAATTAATTTGTGTACATTCGTGATTACAGTCAGAACATACTTGTTACAAATTTCGAAATGGTAATTCAGTATATACTCGTATATGTACTAATAATTGCCGCATATTAGATGTTTATATACAATACAGGCATTAATTTTCAAAAATTGTTAAACATTTTCTAAATTATTTCTCATATTAAAAAACTTGCGGCAGAAGCTCTGTTAGCAATTATTAAATATTTTATCGGTCGATACCTATGGGCAAATAAATTAAAGTTACTGTAACCTCATCTCCTTACTGTTTTTAAGTAGTTTTACAGAAAGGTGTCCTGTCCACCTACATATAAATCTTTAAAAATATGTACGAATGTTACTCTATTTTTCTGAAAGTATGAAAACTCCGTCGATTAGACAATTTTCAATTTTTCAAAACTAATATTTCGTATGGACATATTTAATAGTTTTGAAGAAAAAATAAAAACAGTTTTATATGCTGTAATTTAGTGTTTCCATCGCACTTTTCTATAAAACTTTTTTATTTAATTATAAGGACATACAGCTTGAAACATATATAAATGTAAGTCAAAATGTCTTGTGAAATTGGAGTATAAAGGGGGTATATGGAAGAAACATAAAGAAAGAAAACAAGAGTTATCAGTGTAGAAGTGTAGAATAATCAAATGCTAAATTGTTACCGTTTTATTCAAATTTCGGCAAAACTATTACACCTAGAAAAAATTTCGACAAATTTTAAGGAATTAAACTGAATTTATATCACTCAAATTTTAATTTTTTTAATTAATTTACAGTAGTATTGTATATGTACTGAAACTAGGCATCCTAACTCATAGTCTCTATTGGCGGCATATTTATTGACAAATATTGAGAAATATTATTTTTGCCCGAAAAAAGGTTAAGTCGGTATATAATGTATGACAAGGAGTCATTTCTGATGCGCCCATTTATCTGGTGATTAATTGATGTCTTTCAAAGTAAACAATTGCAACAAAATATATATATATATATATATTAGTAATCTGTTGTAATCTGTCTTTGCGTCTAAGAACCTCAAAAAGTCGTTATGGGCTCCAAGCCCAGGATGATTGATGTTTAATGTTATATGGTAAACATATTTTTTTCTTTTTATTTTATGTACGTATGGCTGTCTAGTTAGCTTTTTATACCTATTATAATATATATGTAAATATAATGCGTCTAAGTCCAAGTAACTTTTGACCAACTTTTTAAGTCGATTGAGCGATGAACGTCTCTTTTGGCTCTTTTAGACACGATAACGGTAGCAAATCTTAACTTGGCACGGCCAAATATTTTGCAAGATTGTAAATGGGCTACATCGACCCCCTTTCTTGCACCAATACAAATTGACCGAATTTCAGTTTTTACACTTTGACTCCACACTTTTGACTATTTTGTTTGTTTATAAAGATTGAGAGAATTTAAAAAAATTGATCGACCCACAATAGCTATTTTGGTGCTGGCTAAATTTAGTCAAATTGTGTATGCTCTGAGTATTTTCAAAAGTAAAGCATTACAATGATTTGCAATTTTTGATATGTTGCGGGAAAAATTGAGCAAGTAACTTCGCGCCTTTGAGTGTCTCCCATGCAAATTACCAATTTAACCCATATATTTTCGGTCCCATATCTTTCCAGCTATTGTACAGAATTCAGTCAAATTTGGACCACCTTATGCTTTTCGTAAAGTAAATTCTGGGACTGAAAACAGAGAACATCGGCATACCCCTTCTGGTAGCTCCCTTACAAATTGGCCGATTTATTGAAATTTAATTCCTAATTCGTAGATTTCAGTTACATTTTTAGCATATGTGCTACATTATAAGGTTCCGTAAAATATAAAAAAATCGGCTGGATAATCACGCCGTCTCTAGTAATTCCCATGCAAATTACATAATTTTGCCTACGTACCCCTATATTCACAATTTTCATTCAACAGCATAGCTTTTAGCAAACTCAGTTCAGTGAATGGAAATGACAGAGTACCTTTTAAAGAATATATAGACTCACGACGTCCATTCTGGTCTCATTCGAACTTTTTCACCAACACAAAATGATGTTGGATGGAGGTATAAGTCAGTTCACCTGACGGAAATTTATCTACTGTTTTTAATATTTTTCGCACGATATCTTCATGGATGCCTCTGTCCAATGATTCTCTTATATTTTCACTGATTTTAGAAGCCACTTATCTGGGATTTACTGATGCGGAAATAGTTGGCTTCTTCAGTTCGCAAACATTTTCCTTTCCTTTTCCAACTCCTTCTGTTTTCGGACAAGTCCCAATTTTCATTTTGGAGTGAAATAAGTTTAATTCAAATCACTCTTCTATTCTTCTGTTATTTAATGTCGCTTTACAGATATTTATATTGCAAAATCGTCGTGATTTCTCCTAACTGTATATTTCCGAATACTTTTTCTCGTACATATCATAGTCACATTACATTTCTCTGTTATAAAAAACTATAGTAAAAGCTAAGAACTTGGCAAACATACAAAAAATAAAGTAGAGAGTCCAACGAATCGATGTTTCTAAATTAATAAACAATTTTTTCTTGTTTATTTGCCTATAACAAATAATTATATATTATATAACATTAAAGTTGGGCAATGAAGTGTCCGAATGTTTAATCTAGCAAGTGTAGACTGCAGATATCACGTCCTTCACACTAAAGTTTGCAAATGGTCAAAATCATCCTTCCGTGAAAAACTTGTCCACTCACACTGAATTCTGCTTCTAAATAATAAGCATTTTCCTTTTTTTTAATAATTATATCGTTCATTCATTAGTTAAAGGCTGAAAATATTGGTACTGCACAAATACTAGCAAGGGCAAAAAGAGCTAACGTTGGAAAATGTTAAAAAATAATAACTTTCACTGGAAAACGGATAACGTCTATATGTGTTATGTACAGAAAAATTATATTTCTGACATTGCCATTTATCTCCTGATGAGTATATGATGCTATTGGTCACAGGTGACACGATTGGGTTGAATTGATTCAGTAGAAAGAAACTTGCTCATAAAAGGACTATATAAAATTGTTGACAAATAAGTTTTTCCCTAATTTTTACGCGGCTGCCCATTAAATGTTAAAAGATCCCTAAATTTCATTCATGGAATACAAGGTAGTTTCTTTTTTTTTTCTTGTATACAGGGTTGCGCATCAATTGCAGTACAATAAGAAAATCAAATAAATTTTTTTTTTATTTAATGCGTTTTTTATTGTATAGAAAATTGCTAGAAAATTAGATAGGTCGATATTTCATGTATTGATAAGCTCATATGTTGAAAACTCAAAGCAATACAACAATGAATTTTTGAAAAATTTACGAAAAAAATTTAGGGTATTTTTCTGTGAATTATCTGCATAGGGGTTTTTTAACATAATAAAAACTTTTGAATTAGAGTTACTGAAAACGTATTTAATTATTTTTTTAACTTAACGAGAAATTTACAATTGCCATTCATTGACGAATTTCCAGTTTTTAATTTACATAAAAAAAGAAATCGCCGTATACTTTAAAATCAAAGGAAGAGATAGAAGTGAAGGGTCAATTATCTAAGAAAATCATATTGTGAGATTACAATTGTAGAAATGTTTATTGAAAAAAAGTTAAATGCTAAAATGGTAAACTGCACATTACAAACTATGGACCGCATTCATATATATTTATTGAAGGTTTAGTAATAAATATATTATCATATTATTAATATAATAATGAAATGTTCATAGTAAAAACGGTCGTACTTATACGATATATTATTATTTAGTTTCATATGAAGTAATCTACTGACTTGTCTGAACAAGGTTTTTTACCATTGTCCAGTAGAAAACAATCGGCCATATGTGAAAATGCTTCTATAACCTACTAGCAAAAGTTACTTTTAAAGGCATATTTTAAGTCATTACGGAAAATTATGTTTCAGACTTTTCAAAATAAATACCAAAAAGTATACCAAAAAGTATATTATTTATACTGGAACGACTGGCAAGTAGACGTGTTAAAGTTTTTTCTGCTTTTATCCTGTCGTCAAATTCGGTCTTTTTTCTAAATTTGCTATTTTTCTTTTATGTTGAGCGATGCTTACTCCAAATGTTTAGGGGAAATGAAAAACCTACCAATCCCCAACATTTATCGTAATCTATATTTTGAAAATGCGTAACAGAAATGTTAATTAATCCTAAAGCGTAATCAGAAATGGTTGTCCAATTTATAAGAAATTATCGTATAACTGTTGGGAGTTTGGCATGTACAGTATACGATACTGCAATAATAAATACAGATTGAAAATATAAAAACAAATCAAAAAAAAATGTACAGGCACACAAACAATATATTCTGGATTGTTATTTTATGTGAATTTTCCCACATTTACAATTTTCCCTGAGCGGCTTTTTAACGTAAATTGCCTTTACATTAGACATTTTCGTATAAACATTTAAATTCATGTAAAACTTGTGCAGCAGAAATATTACAGTTTGCATTATTTAAACATGCAAAACATTATTAAAACTTACGCCATGTGGTGATCCTACTATCGATTGATCAACAGAACATTAATCGTCTTTATATCGTGAATACACCATGGAAAAGTTGTCAGAAGTAACCCGCATATTTATAACATCAGTATCAGTATCACTTCTAAATAATCATAACAACGTTGATATCCTCTATATAAGGATTTGATCATAATTGTGTTTCATTCAAATGCTACACATACCAGTTTCATCACTTTATGCGCGCATGACCGATATATACAGCAAAATAATTTAGAAGTTTTTATGTTGTTTCTCAAAATTGTTTTCCATTTGGTTTTTTTTTTAATTTCGCCTTTACGTGTTGTACATTCACCATAGAGCTCTATATACTCGTACGCTCTGTCAAAGTCAAAATTTTAAACATCCTACGGCATTACGAAATACCTGAAAACTTAACAATTTTTGTCAGACCATAACTGTTAACTTCAATAACAAAATTGCATTTCTCTTGCTTTCAGAGTACCAAACTTTTGCAGAAATGCCATTAGTTCTGTAATTTATTTCCTACCCGTGGAGCATATAGGGTAATCCATTTAGGGTAATCCCTGGTCTGGAAAGACTGTCTGCGGTTAATTAACTGCCATCTGAAGTGCTATTTATTTAGTGGAAAGTTTACCATGTACGAATATGGATCTTTTAATAACAGAAGAACTCGTTAAATAGCTAAAATTTAGTACAAAAGTAATTCGAATATATATTTTCAATCGCACTAAATTTTCTTCAGCGATGAAGCTCATTTCTCACTCGGTGGTTACGTCAACAAGCAAAATTGTCGCATATGGAGTTCGGAACGCAAATGTGATTGTGGAAAAACCATTTTTGGTGCGCATTATGGTCTGGAAGTGTCATCGTGCTGTATTATTTCGAAAATGACGCTGGAGGAGGCACCGTTACCGAAAATTCAGAGAGCTATGGTCGTATCAACTGGACGACATGTGGTTTCAACAAGACGGTGCCACGGTCCACAAATGAGTGGAAATGTGCTGAAAAGTGGTGGTAAACTTACTTAAAAAGATCCACTGCTGCAACCAATCCAGAGGCGCTCATTTAAGTGACATTATATTTTATGCATAATGACAAGGTCCAAGCATTATAATGAAATAAAAGTTTCATTGAAAAATTGATAACTCCGATATTCCAATATTTTGAATAATAAGTATATGATTCAACACATGCATACAAGTTACGACTGTGCATGTTGACTGTGATATGTGATTATGATATCTTTGCCGATTATTCTTAAGAGAACTGGACTTGATGCTACCGAATTTTCTCTTTCATTTAAAGAGACCACATTCCAAATTTCACAAAATTGTTGTTCTTATATTTCATTCCATGTCATAAACTTATTTAAGATTTTTCCCCCATTCATGTTTGTAATTCCTGTAAATTTCTTAATTCCTATTAATATTTACATCTTGTTCAGACACAGCACTGATTCTCGTAAAGCCGCTCTACTTACTTTTTTAACTCAATCGCTAGGCAGTACTGAAAAATTTGTAATTACGATACTCGTAAAAATCTGTGGCGATTTAAGCATATATTGGTTCGTTGTCGTGTCTGGTGAAAGTACGCACGCTTGCGCTAAGAGACTGAAATTTATCATACAAATACCTTAAAATAGATAGGATTAATTCGAAATTGGATATCACCGGCTCGATGGTAAAAATTTTTTTCTGTAGTGAATTCTCAGGAATCTCTCATTAATAGAAAAACATTTTTCTTCAGTTAAAATTCCTATACCGGAAAGAATCATCTCAAGTCATGAAATTTTTAAGTAACGTTCTAATTGTTGGTGTGGTTATTCAGAAATTTTGAAACCAGGGCAGAATTTTTAGTCAAATTGACTGACTTACTTAAAGCACAATGTGCTTTAAAAATATGAACCTTAGACCTTATGGCAAGGTAGCAAACACGTCGTGATTACTCCGCCGATTCTTCTCAAGTTTTATAGTCAGTTATGAAGCAACACAATCAATAAAAAGCTGACTACTATTTGAGAACTCGACAGATAAAAGTTTGAATTCCTTAAAATCGGCGAATTTTTGGATGGAGAACCTGAAGAGGTCTGCTGTCATGGCCTACTTACATTCCCCAGCTTTGATATAGTAAAATATTAGGCCATGTCACGTTGTAAGAAGTTTCATAAAGATTTGCGCAGTCATCGTGTCCACTAGCCAGCCAGGTTGATATCTTAAACACTTTCTTCCGGATGTTATATTTTTGCAGTATCAAATGATATCTTCTAAGTTACTAAGTATCTTTTGACCAAATGTATAGCATGAATTTTTAAATCGATTGAGCGATGTCCGCTTGTTTGGCTGGTAGACAATTGGCCGATATATCGAAAATAAATTTTTAATCTTTAAATTTTTTAGTCCACAATTCTTAGTGATGATCCTTCCGGTGCCTTTCACACAAACCCATATATTCTTAAATCAACATCTTCTAGAAAATTCCACCACATTCAGTCAAAGTGAGGTCCAAGAATGAATATGGTACCTTCCACACAAAATAACTGTTTTTCCTAAATTAAATTTTTTCCTCGTAAATCATGATTCGTGGACCGCAACAATTTAATTTTATGTTCATTATATTTTCTTACAATGCGTCAAGAAATTTAAAAAAAAAATACCAAATAACAACTCATCGTCTGGTACCTTCCTTACAAATGACCCATTTACCCCATATATTCTCAGTTTTATATTTTTCAAGCAGTTGTACTGAATTCAGTCAAATTTGGCACACGTCATATTAATTTGAAAATGAATGGCAGTGTCAAATGGTTGCTGGTACTTACGTTACAAAATGTATGTGAAGTTATTATTATTTTTTTTTTTCAATTTTCTACTGCAATCCTTAACACGTTGACCGCAGTTACTTAAATTTTTGTCAATTGCGTTGCATTACAACGCCTGTTGAACTTTGAAAAAATCAACCGGATAACCCCTATCTCTTTTAACTCTCATACAGATTTCCCAAATTGACGCTTACAGTTCGAGGTTCACATATCGCATTCCATTTCAAAAACGGATTGTATTGCCATCCGCCTTGACACGCATACAAATTGGCCGATTTAGCAAAAATCTGTTTAAAAGCAGATGACATAAATTAAGTACTTCAATATTTCACTTTAAATCAAAACATTTCTTGTTCAAAAGGTCTACGATAAGCCTTTTGGTGACCCTAACACTTTTACTGCAACGATATTGATGAAAGTACTAGTAGGTGTAAGTTAGTTCACCTTACTGAAATTTATGCATTGGTTAAGTTTACATTTACAATAAGCGGCCAATCGCTCACCTCTGTGAACGCATTATAATATTTTTGAGTTAAAATACTTTGGAAAATATATTTTAAGTACGTTGGAAATGTGAATGCCAAGATGTCTGCTGATATGTTTTCTAGATCTTCCAACCAATCTTTAAATGTAGTTTCAAAGTTAGTGTTTAAAAATGCGTTACAAAGAAATCTGTGTTTTTCTACTGAATTATGCAAGGCAATTCACGTAATTTTTTGGGCCAAACGTTAGTAGCGACGCTTTCCAACATCATTCCCATAGCGAGTGATATTTCAGTATGTGACCATAATTTCATAATAAATTGGGGGGACAGTGGGACTGAGAATATAACAGAATTTTAACTATATCTGTTTCAGTATAAGCAGGCCTTAACAGAATTTAAAACCGCAAAAAAGTAAAAGCATATCATTAGCGATCGACTCTTTATATATTTTTAACTATATACTGCACCAACTTATAATTTGAGAAATTCACGCTCACTATCTTTGAATTTTCAATCAAACAACATTTAGAAATCATAGAATCAAATTCGAAAGAATGAAGCCACATTTTTCAGATAAAGTGAACTGCCCAGGGAAATGTTGGCAATTGTTCATTAATTCCAATTAAAACTCTAGGTTTTAGGTGAGGTCAAATTTGAGAATTTTTATTTTTAAATATCTCCTAAAATACCATAGCTAAGTGTTTCCTTAAAAAATTGATATCAGTGTTTTCTTGAAGAATTACAAATTTTTTAGTTCGAATAACGTTAGTTAAAGTCTCAATCCTCGAAAGTCTTTATAATATATGCGTCAAAATGGAATGCCCATAATTACAACTACCAGAAAACTCGACTCACTCACTACCACTTCTTTAAAGCTTCCGATGTTTTAAATAACTATAAACTTAATTCCTTTAAATAACTAAAAAAAACAAAAAAAAAAAATGGTGCGGTGTAATTTATTTACTATTGCTATCTCCACTGTAGAAATAAACTGGACACATATCGGAATAAAATCCCGCCTAAAGTCTAGTAAACATGTGCATTAAAAATGTTTCTGGGGACTTGTGAGAAATATCGCAATTTTTGCCTGTTAATGTTTGAATATCTTTAGCTTTCAAATCTACAAAATGTTCTGCGCTTCACCAAAATTGAGAAATCAATCTTCGCGGAAAATAGGGGAGAAATGTATTTGACATAAACATTCTTGTTACTGTACAATACAAACTAATAATATCTCTTTGAAAAAATTTAAGGATGCATGCGCATATAAGGCATTTCGCCTGGTTAAAATTTGCGTGCTTTGTTTTGACAAAATTGCAAATATATAGGATTAGAATCAGCCCACTTTGGGTCTTACTAAACTTCGATGATGTTAGAAACGCTTTGAATTTTAAGTAAAGTAACTTCAAACTAGCACGCGAAATCATAAATATTTGTTAGATTCCTGTCAGCGAGTTTAAAACTGGAAAATAGTATAAACTTTCTTGATTTGAAAATCTCTTCCTTTCCCTACTCATAAATTGTGAAGGGAGATTTGTTTGCATTTATGAAATTATTTCGCCGGCCATGTCACAAATGGCCGGACGCCAGGGCAAGTGGAGGCATCACGCCAATTACTGCCCAGCACCGAATCGAATAGCAGTATTTTAGCTTAAGAACAACAAAACTGCTGTTTAAGACCTGTGGCGACGTGACGACAATAAGCGTGCATCAGCTCCTAAACAAAACCAGGTTCAACGAATGTAAGCCCGATGGCTGGAATTTAAATATAAGTTCAAACCAGCGTAGAAATTTCATTCAGGTGAACTGGCTTATGTATACCTCCATCTAATCTAATTTTGCGTTGGTGCAAATGTGTGAGGGATACCAGGATGGATGTTGTGAGTTATCAGGTTCTTTAAAAAGCATTCTGTCATTTTATTCGCAAAATTACGTTTGCAAAAATGTCTGATACGTGCTGAATTTTTTACTTAATCAACTCTTCTCAGGGCTTACAGAGAATTGTAAGTCAATTGTAAGTATTGAACTTAGGCTAATGCAGCCTACAAATTTAAAATTTCAGAGGAGAGATTCTTTCTTAATTACTTAAATAACGGCTAGAATAGACATACTTTTAAGCGACATAATTCTAAGCGCTTCGGTCTTCTGCGCTTCATCTCCAATTCATCACAATATGTTTCAATAGCAATTCAAAAGCCTGGAGTTTTAGTCTTTCTCTCCTGCGCCGGCCAATGGGTTCGTTGTCGAAAACTTTTCGTGTTGGAACATTTAGGTCCATCCACACACCGTGACCCAGCAAACTCAATCGGTGTATATTGATGCGCTTAACCAAGTCAATGTCGGTATATAGCTCATACGGCAATGTGCCGGATATATTCCGGAGTATTTTCCTCTCGATTTATCCACTTATGTCATAACTCAGGATTCTGCGCCATACAACAAGACAGGTAAACCCGACGTCTGTTACAGTCTAATTTTTGTCTCCCGAGAGAAGGCATTACCATTGAATCCCTTGCTTAGTCCATAGTAACATCTGCTAGCGAGTAGTACTTTCCTCTTAATCTTGTCGCCCTGTTCAAATCCTAGTTTGATGTAAAAATGCTCATTGAAATCTTTGCCTATTTCTACTGAAGATTTCGTGCCAGCCCACGTCATTCTCCAAAGACGTATATTCTTCGCGGGAATTTCAAACTCGGATATGGCCTCATTCAGGTTTTGCGTATATGCTGAAGGCAGTTTTATAATCGACAAAAAGATAGTAATGTAAATATCTGGCCAGTTATTGATTTAGCAGGACTAAAATCACGCTAATAAGGCCCAATAAGGTCGGCTAGAATTGGTTTTAGTCTTTCACATGTCACACATGACAGGAAGTTATAAGCAAGGTGGGAAAGATTGACACCGCGATAGTTTAACACACGCTTTGGTCACCTTTTTGGGCACAGGTAATACACTCAAATTCCAGTTATCGGGCTGGCATTTTCTGAGTCAAACAGTATTTAGGAGCTGATGCATGCTGTTTATCAGCTCGTCGTCAACGGTTTTAAACAGGCCACTGCATCCGGTGTTAGTGCTTGGGCTGTCATTGACCACTCGGCTAGTATGAGTTGAGCTTTAGTAACAGATGTTACCTACTGGTCTAATACGCATCGGTGCTGGTATGCCATTTAGGTTTCTCAACTAATCGTTTTCCCACCTTAGGTACAACACGACGGATATCTAATGGCATTATCACCGAATACTTGCTCGAAGGTCGAAAGTCGTGAGCAGCCTGCGAAATTCTGCAAAGGGGTCTTGTTACTCCCAAGTGAATAACAGTAAGACAGTACTAAACAGTACTAAATTTTGAAGTATCGGCCAATTAGTGTAGGTGATACCATTAGTTATGTGTCAAATGCTCAGAGTTTACCAAATTTGACTAACTTTAGTGGAACCATGTAGAGATATGAATCCAAGAATATATGAGCAAATCGGCCGTTGATACCATAACAAGGCGTGTATTTAGGCGGGCGGTTTTTCGAATTCAGCCAAAAAATATAAGCAAATACAATGGACAAAATTGAAACCGAAATTATTCTAAGTTACGAATATGGAGTTACAGCCAACACATTAGAAAAAAATTGCAATATATTAGAAAATTGAAATTACTTTTCTCAATACACATAAATTACCACTATTTATTATTACTACATTACTATTTATTATTGTATGTAAACTTGTAGAAAAATTGCAGCAATTATTCTTCGAATACAAGGCTTAAAATTGTCCAAATTTGTTGATTTTGTGTTGTGAAATTTCTCTTTACAATAACCCCCAAAGCAGATACAAAATGCAGTAACATCAGGAGAATATAAGTGCCAATGGAATATGTAGTACCAGGTTTGGATATATGACAATTTGCACCATCTTGTTGAAACTACACTTAGTTAAAATGGTTTCCCTTTAATGAAAAAAACTAACGCCATACCTATATTAGTGTCAACCGACTTACTGTACGGTACCGATGTCGACCATTATTTGGCTGCGATCATCCGAATATATAGTTTCTGCAATAAACGCTATTCATATATTGAATTTTGGTGACTTGGTAAGCTATATATCTCTATAAGTAGGTTTATAGGGACCCTGCAAGCCTGTGTCTCACTGTGTATCATCAAACGACTTTTGCAACCAAATTATAATACCGAAAACCAATGATGTGAAAATGGTGAATGATAACAGTCTGCAACAATCGTATGTATTTCTACTACACAAAAGTGGCTGAATAAATGAACAGCTGATTGAATCATATACTTAATATATATACATACTTATTATATATGTATATATTACATATATGTGTCTGAAGTTCAAGTCTAAGTTGTGACGGCCATCAATTGATTGCTGGTGTGTATCTTTGGATTACATTAAAACTTTGTATTACATTACTAATTGTTAATTCTTAAGTCTTGAAAACCAGCATGCTTCGCTCAATATGGCCTGAAAATAAATGTGCGCGTTGTGTTTGACAAGTGACAGCAGTAACGGCAGCAGGCCATGTGGTCTACCATCCAGCCAGCCAGTTGTCTATCGCAAGTGTCCCCCATATTAGCTATTGAACTGGTTACGCATGCGCGTAATACTTAAGGCTATAAAAGACAGTCACTGTTTTTCACGTTGAATAATATCTAGCTGCGTCCACTTCCACCAAACAATGTGAATAACTATCGACGCAAACAGCATCATCAACACTTCTTCCCGCCAGACAAACTCTAGAGAGATTATATCTTATTACAGTAAATTTACAACTATCGGCCATTGCTTAATATTTAATGGTACGTTCATGCATATAATACTATGAGGTATATGAATAAATAGAAACGCTGCTCGTTTTAAATTATACGAGTACATATCTTGCTATCACTTTACACAGATACATTTTGAAAATATGAGAAATGTGAATGGCAAAATCATATTGTTTATTAACTTTCAATTCATTTCTGCAGCTAGATAGTGTATTTTAACTTGTTATTCGTAAAACTACTGCGACCTAAACAAGCTATGCAAGCACGTAACTATTTTGGTTATTTCACGTATTGCTCATAGCACTTGATTGATTGCAACTTAGTAAATTTAGCCATGTTTCTTTTCTATTCAGATACGTAAATTTTCTCTATTTTCTGGGTACATGTGAATGAATCGGCCCTCCAGAATTTAGCTGCATACAACTGTTGCAAAAACTGGTTACTAAAGTTTATTTTAGATTCTTCAGAATGAAAAATAGATTAAAATCATTGAACAAAATATAAAAAGAATGCTCCTTCATGAAAGATCGGTTTTGTTTTCAATATTGCTCATTTATTTAAAAGCATCGCATGCATTTTTACATTACCGGATCAGTCTTGTCGTCTTTAAATAATTATGAATATTTATTTTTATGTTTTTTTTATTTATATTCATATTTAAAGAAATCACTCAATTTTTAATTTTATCATTTTTTCACCTACAATGTAACTGGAATATAAAGAAAAATATGTTTTACTTTGAGAACCCGAAATGAAAGCAATGTTTGCGCCGTTTCATAATTAATCAGGAGCTTGGAAAAAAAGTCAAAGTATCATATTACACAAGGCAATTGTGTTTGAAACTTTTGTTTGATTTTGTAAACACACCACAAAGTACACAAATAATTTGTACTTTGTTCGTTTTTTTTATATCTTCATCCGAAGGAAAAAAGTATATTTTGACTACATGACTAATTTTATATTTAGAAGGCTTTGACAATTGGCGTTCCCATGCTATTTTTCTCTTGTATCACTGTTTCTAATTTAGTCCTTGTCCGTGAAATTTAAATTGTTACGAGTTTGTATACAACAAACTGAAGGCGTCTTTGTTTACATTTTAACAGATGCGACCTGCGACAATACATTGTCACAGGCATTTCCATTTTGAAGTTAAATTCCAAAAGGCGCTATTTGGATTCCTTCAGTGTTATTCTCGTTCAGAATGTAAAGGGTTTTCCGATTAGTCGGGCTGAAGCTTAAATGCAATAAAAAGGACTGTGTATGTGGTAGGCCCATATATGTCATTATTTTTTAAATATAACATTGTTGGAATTTCCGCCGACGCTTCACAGGCTGATGCTGATCCGTGAAATACGGCAGAATTGGAGCTTTGGCTTAGGTTATATTTATTTTGAGGAAATTCGTCGACTTCGGCTTATTTTTAAACATCTGCGACTTCAAAAAATTTCAGACAAAACAGTCAACCTGAGCCAAATCGCACAATCTTCGTGTTCGATTCACGTGGCTTAATGGGGAAGTAACCATCTTCCCAAATAATCCCAGCAGAGTGGCAGTTGTGACATTGGTTGTGTGTCACGTAGAGCCTTGCTAATTTCGATTCCGAAGAAGCACGGACCAATGATGCCGCAGGCTCCAAAACCGCATCAAACGGTATCCTTTTATGGGCATATTGCCATCTGATGAATCTCTTGTGGGTTGGTGATGAGATGTTTGTTAACATAACCGTCCAAAAGTACGCTTCGTCGGTAAAGATGATTTTTCGTCAGGTTCTCCTGCACACTTTCACGGACAGCGACAATGTTCTCGACCGATCGGCGTTCCATTGACGTACAGGCGTTGGTTGATTGTTTACTAAGCCAATCATCTTGAATTTGGTCACCGAACGTTGGGAAGCCAACATTGGCCAAAGTTCCATTATTTGCACGTGGTGCTCAAAAGTGTAACTTGGCAGGATCAGAGACTGAGTAACAGTTATAGGCAGCATTGTAGTAGTATTTTTTGTAAATATTTTTAAATAGTTTAGAACGAAGTCGTCAGAAAACCGAAAATTAAGTGGTAGTCGTCAAAATATAATTAAATAGATGGGCAGTTGATTTTGCAGCTGGAAGTAGGTCAAAATCTGTTTAAAAACCTGTTGAATAAGAGGGCCATGAACAATTCGGTCTAGGCACCACACGGCCGATTAAAATTGCAACGAGATATCAGATAATTTATTTTGTGAAGAGTATACGCTGACATTGAGAATGTCCAAGAGGATGGATGTTATGATATCATGATAGAAAAGCTACTTATTCGAATACATACTCGTACACAGTTGATAAATAATTTAATAACTGAGTAAAGACCTTGACCATCTTTCATTCGGCCAACGTTATGCTGATTTTTTGGAAATGGAAGTACTCAGAAAAGAATTTACTGGCTTCATTCTATTTGATGATCAGGCTACATGACACACTATGAGATGAGCGTGCGAACAAAAAGAGACAGACGTTTCTTCATATACTTGCATAGCATTGACTTCTAATATTTTCCCATTATTTCGTCTCTCTACCTGACGCGATAATTCGGGTGCACCAATGTCGAATTCATTGCAAAGTATTGAAGTGGGCAAAAACGCCAAACCGCTGATGGTACTTGATACAGAAAGCGATGAATTTGACAAAGATCAGGTTTAAATTGTTTATTTGGGGTTGTCGAGCGTAATATTTTGCATCGACAAAAGCCATCTATTCTGAAAGTTTCCGTACCAATGAGAGCATTCTCAAATAAATAAAGTTGTTACGAAAAATCTTGCACAGCTTAAATTGGTTATTCTGATTTGTCTAAAATTTGGCTCGTAGCAATAATCTAAATCGTAGTCCTCCTAAAATTAAAGGAAAAAATTTATATTTTATTCACTCATAATATAACAGGAGAACTAAATGGTACACACTTTGCATTGCCGCTCTATGGGTTAAATCGGTTAGATTATTGTATGGGTACCAGAAGGAAAGTAGCTCCTTGATTGATTTTTCTCTAATAAAATAAAATTCTAATCTACCACACTCGACTAATTAGAAGTTATAGAGTGTCGGTTGAATTTCGAAAAATCGGTTTGTGACCCGATTTCATTTTGAGACTACTGATATTTGAGACAATTTGAATGAATTCAGGAAGATACGAAGCCAAGATATATGGAAGAAATCGGTACGGCAGGTATCAGAAGGGATGGGTCGAGATAGTCCATTTACAATCTGCGGCTATGTGTTTTCAAATATTAGGCTCTTTTTTTAGAAGTCCCATTAATATTTACGGAAGTTATCATGTCCACCAGCCAGCCAGCTAGCCTACCAACGAGCCCACCAGCCAGCCTGACTGACAGGCATTAGATATTGAAACACATTTAATCAAAAGGTACTTAGTCCGTTAGACACTCCATTCTGTGTGTTATATTGTTGCCATTCAAGCAGAATATACTTTCATTCATTGACTCGAATGAAGCTATAGAAACAACATTTTGGTGTTTGAATTGTACTAACCGAAACAAAATACTATAATTGGATAAAATTTAGGTGAAGAGGGCACAAATTCTAAACTCCTTGCGACAATTATTATTATTATTTTTTTTTTTTTTGTTTTGAATACAGCATTTTACATGGAAAGTACCAGGAACGACATGGCGAGGCAGTTAGATTGCAGATTACTGTTTACAGTTTAACCAGATTCGTGTGGACAAACTTGTAAAAATATTTTAGCGTTTAAGGTAATTTGTATGATGGTGTCTGAATGGATAGGGTTAATTATCTCGTTATCTTTACCCGGAATCGGCGATACAAAATATACATATGTCAAGTAGCTGACGTACTTCTTATGGAATCGCTTACATTGGGAGGTCAGAAATAATATTTTTGCCTTACATACTCGTATTTTGAAAGCATAAATGTAAGTTTTTAAACACATTCCCGTGTCTGAAACTTTGGGACGCGTAAGTATTAAATACTTCGGATTGTTGCCTTAATGTAAAAATTGCAAAACAATGTAAAAAATGCAAAACAATTTTTACATTATGTTCTTCGGCAAAATAACATATTGGGAGGTCAACTAACATAAATAACATTTTTGTGCTCATTGATTTGAGGCGAAAAATGCGTATTAGAAGTTAGCTTTAGATATATTTGAAACAATTTAGGATCTCGGATAGTCGATTTGTATTTTTTGCTGCGAGCATTACAAAAGTGCTGGAAAATAATAGTTTTTATTAATATACAAAAATTATTTTGTGTTGGCACCTAAAACTTTAAACATCTTGCCCTTATTATTGAATAGCAGGCCTTATAACTGAAAACTGTGCTTATGGAGATTTCATCGGAAAATTTCAACCTCTACCAAGTATACTTTAGGTGCCAATAGTTTGAAGAACTAATGCAATGTATTCGTGAACATCTTTTGAATGAATCGTTCTAAATATGTATGCAATCTTACGGAATAAGCAGCAGATTTTTTTCCAGATTTGCCTCGTAATAAGAAATACAGCAGATACCCTGCAACACGTTTCGCCTTTTTTACCATTGCCATTAAGTTTGTACTTTCTAATTAAGAACACCTGCAACTTGCAATCACTGCCAAAAATTCAACATACGACTTCATATAGAGATTTCCAGTGGTTAGAAATGCATACATACGTATGTAAGCCTGTTTGTACGGGCACCGCTACGGTTGAAATTCTTTGAAACTTTTTTTTTTTAAGAGGTAAATGCAGTTTCTTTGTTAAGTATGTTATATTAATTGGGAATATTTTCGTTTTACGTGTAAAAAATGGCATTCCACAAGAGCTCTTTTGAGTTTTATGACCTCGATTTTATTACGAATGTTGTCCCTTAACTACGATGGTGTAACCTTGGTGTAACCAAATACAATCGCTATTTCAAACATTTCTAAAGGAAGCAGACAGGATCGGTAGAATTCGCTAAACATGTAAGCCGATTGAAACTGCTGCTGCACGAAATAATGCAGTCGTTAAAAAGCCCCCTAAACACTGCCGTTGACTCTCTGAAAGATGCCGCTACATCTTGTTAAGCTAAATGATTATCCACAGCAGGACTTACAGAGTTTTTAATATTTTTCATCACAAACAGGAGATGCTTTTAATAGAATCTGCAATACTGTTTGCATTCCTTTGGATGATGCACCACAACAATTGCCGCTCATGCACTTTTCCTGGATTCTCCGTAGCCTATATTCTGCAGTTTTGCTTGTTTATAAACCCTTTCATGGGCAAAGGATTTCATATTTCATGATCAAATTGTAAGTAAAATTCGGGGTTTGTTGTGCTGTTCGACGGAAATGAATGGCTATATTAAGCTCCTGGTGATAACCTGTCGGTTTTAATTTTTGCGCAAATCAAACTTAACACGGAAAAGGGTTTAATGCTTTTAAAATTCTCTGCAACAACATTGGTTGTGCGGAAAATTTCCTTGTTGATGTTTCTGGATTTTTTTTAAACTTTTGCATATTCAATGATACCATTCATCTTTCGGCATCATCAAGATTCATTATTCTTCCTTGTAGCCAAAATCTAACTTTAAGTCGTTAAAAGTTTTTCTGAATCTAATGAGCACAGAAATTTCAATTAGCTGAATTGAATTTATGTGTAGACAAATTTGCATCCATTTGAGTCTTGGTAAAAGTCTTAAAATGACGTTGGCGCGTTCACAGCCTGAGAAGGTACGACAAAATATTACGACTGACCCGATTTTAGGACAATTGTATTCTGAATTACAGGCGAAGAATCGATTTTGGTCAAATCCATTATGTTGTCCCAGTACTGTAATAAAAATATCATAAACGTTTTGATAGTGGTTGTGATAAGTTACAATAACGTAATCTATCCCAGCAACACTAATATTGTTAAGCGATATCAAATATTAAGAATGCCTACATTTTAAAGAAATTGGGAATATCAATGGTAATTGTGGGCGGAAATGGTTTCATTACTAAATTTGTCATTTTGTAATGGAAATACCAGAACGGACTTACTGACCTCATTCAATTTAACTTTGCAATATATGCGTGGTGTGTACATGAAGGGCGGGGCAGAATTCCTACGTATGTATCTTCAGTCGTGTTAAGTGGGCCTTAGCACGATAATTCGCCTAATTGTAGACGATAGGGCAGCCAATTAGCAGCTACAGTGGAAAGAGTAACAAGACGGTGTTAACTTGTACAGTTACTGGAATTTCAAAAGTTATGATAAAATAATATTTCGTTATTTAGGATGTCATTAAACTTAATCAACACAAAGTGTTATGTTGTCCTATAATATACGTAAATCCATGTTGTCAGTTCCTAATTAATCGTGTGAAAGTGATTTTTATGAAATATGGAATTATTTATTCGAAGCACCAGAAGGAGCGTGGTAACTTTACATATTTTCAATCTCTAACAAATAAACGAGTTTACCAGCCGCCCAGATAGCCAACAGCAAAAGTAGAACATGACTCAATCTAAACAACTCCTAAAACTAATTTGGTTTTAAAATATTTACAATCATAGTATTAAAAACCGAAAACGTTTTATAAAAACTTTGCTCCTAACGCTTCAGTTCATAGACTATCTGTTCGTGTACAGTTTCGGATGTTCTATGGAAACAAGCTGCGAAATTTGAAATTCTTAAAAATAATCAGAGATTGTTTATTACCCAACTTAATTGCTATTGCATACACTTGGTGACAGTTTCACACACATAGCTCTAAAATTAAAGAAGCCGTTTTTTCATTGTTTTTCGAAAACTTTAGATCGTACATAGCTTTTTTAGTTCAGTGAAGGTGTACGTGTTCTGTATTTGAACGTGTATTGATAACCATATACCCAACATTTATGTAATATGACGAAAACTAGAGCTGACTCAAATCTGTCTTGGATCTCATTAATGAGATATGGGAGATCTTCTCACATTCAGTCAGCTGCATTATATTTTTAGGCTCATTCAACGAGACCTACAGTTTAACAACGATTCCAAAATTTCGACGTTTAAGAAGCATTCATCAGATCTGTCAATTACTCGACTACTCGAAGTGTTCGTCAGACGCATCGAGGTGGCCGCCGCTCAAATAACGATTGGTGGCTGTATGTGGGATTAAACCCACGATCAGGGTCGATAGCCACGATAAAGTAATAACTAAAAAAAACTCTTGTAAAAACTCATACCTTGTTAATAACTATAAAACACTCCAACAGATAAAATCACAAAACACTCGAACAAAACAAAAAACTCTAGTTTTTTAAGGAAGATGATTATGGCAGAGTGACATTTTAAAATTTATAATAAAAATCGGCACTAAAAACCCAACCATAAATCAACTCAGTTTGTCTTTTTTTCTCGGGTCTCGCAGGAGACAACTTTTGGCATTGGAAAATTTCCGTAATTTAAAAAACAAAAAGTGTGTTTAATTATTAATTTGGTGTTTTTTGATCGAAACAATGGTAGCGCTTTTTTACAAGCCCTCAGCAAGATTTCAAAAGTATTTTCCAATTTTTAGAATAGTAGAGACATTGTCTGTGGAAACACCGTAACATTAATAAGAAAAGCATATGTAGTACACATAAATTCAGAACATTTATTCATCAACCCACATTTTATAATTGTGTTTACCCAAAATTATATTGTCGATGCACTGAATACTAACTCCAATTCTAGGAATGATTTGTTCTGCACTTATCTCTATCGTAGAAGGCTCCTTGACCCAAATAATATTACCAAAAGCACCTCAAGATTATAAAACAACTGCTATTGATACGTTTATTCTATGAAAGTTGCCTCTGTTGGGAAGAAATATTATACCAACGCTATATACATATACATGCTATTTTTTCATTTTTGTTCCTAATAAAATTACGTATTTTCTACATAAAAACATTATATTTAACCTAAATTGAAGCGGTTTTCATGTTGATCGAATAATTGCAAACGGGTTTTCAAGAAAGTGATTTTTCAAATAACTCCTAACCCGGTTTTCCGAAAATACGGAATATTCGTACACGTTATCTGGAATCTAGAACGCCTAATTCACTGCGTTACATTTCCATACCGGAGAAATGAAGGTATACTCGTAAATCATAAGATACTGCAAAAAATTTAAAGCCCAGAAGGAAACGTTTGAAGTACCGAGTACCTTTGCCTAATTGTGTTTCATGACTTCTAAGTAGATTTAGCGATGACCGCTTGTATACACGATAAACGCTGTAAATCTTTAAATTTCTTGAAAATTGGTGAAGTCTTATATTTTCTCAGACAGTAGGCATATAACAAGAACGCAAGATTTAAATGACTGGTGCAGCAATTGAATTGTTCCTCTGGCTGTATGACATGTGGCGCCGTCTTGTTGAAACCACATGCTCTCCACATTCATTTCTTCAATTCTAGGCACGAAAAAACTGGTTATCATTTCACGATACCAAACACCATAGACTGTTTGCGCTTGACATGCCTCATTTTCATAAAAAATGTCCAATGATTCCTCCAGCCCAAAATCCACACCACACAGTGACACGTTGAGGATGCATTTGCTTCTCGTGAATCAATCGAGGATTTTCCTCACCCCAAATGCGACAATTCTGCCTATTGACGAAACCATCAAGATGGAAATGGGCCTCGTCTCTGAAGATGATTTTATCGGCAAAATCAGCATTTTCATGTCTCTCCAATACCCAATTAACGAACTCCCTTCGCTATCCATGGTCAGCTGGCTTCAGTTCCTGAGTCAATTGAACTTTGTATGCATGAAGATGCAAACCTTTCGTCAAAATTCGGTGCATAGTGGATTTGGAGTGCTGAGCTCGGTGTCGAATTGAGGTGGATGGAGTTTGAGCGACATCATCACGTACAGCTGCGATATTTTCGGTTGGTCGACCTGGTCGAAGGTGCGTTGTTGTGTTAACAACACTAACAGACCCAGTTTTGTCAAATCTAGCCTTTAATCTCTTTACAGTTGACTCTTTTGAAGCATTATTGTGACCCCAAATTGATCGCAATTGTTCATTCGTGTAGCCCTCCATTTTTACTAACCTAGTACCTTCTACTAGCAAACAATAACAATTGTTCAAATGTCAAACAATGACACTTCGAATGGCGCCAAATTTAAATCTTGCGTTCTTGTTGGGACATTTACTTTCGCAGCAACGCAAAGAAAGTTGGATAAAGGTATATGTGAGCCTATTCACCTGACAAAAAATTCCATGCCAGTCTATAATTTGCTTGGCGGCAGAACTTCAATAAAATGTGGCAACACTAATCGTGCGCATGATCATTGGTTCGAGTTCCGGTATAACCAAAGACGAACCAATTCTGTTCTGGTTATGGTTTCGTTATTCCGATTTTTCGATATTATTTTTTCTCTGTTGTTATTAATTGCAGTAACCTAAATTTTTGATCATGCGCGGTAAATAGGAAAAAAAAAATCCAATTAGCCTTATGCCCTCTAAATCTCCAATACAAGCTTAAGGGCAAGGGGGTGCTAGGAATTCTTAGCCACCTTAGAACTTTTTTAGCACCCCTCAGGTTTTTCAGATAAGGTGCATTTAAGATCATAACCACACCGCTTCTGATGCCTCCCAAACAAATGACCGATTTTTAACAGACATATTCTGACGATCATATCAGTAGTTCAATTCCACTAAATTCAGCTAAATTTACACAGTAAGGGTTTGCTAAATTGGTTTTTGGGAAATAAATTCGACCAATTAACCAAACTCCTTCGAATATCTCCTACACACATTGATAGGCTGACTTTCTCAAATTCAATTGTTCCTCCTCAATATATCATTAGGAGACTGCAGTAGCCTATTTTAATTTACGTTGCTTATTGAAACTAGGAACAAAATTAACCAAGTAGACTCGTCCTTTCTAGTATCTTGAATACAAATGGTTGATGTGACCTATATCTACTTGTCTCATATCTCTCAAACAGTTGAACAGAAAACAATTTAATTTTGAATACAACATGTGCCTCATATACTTACTTCTGAGAGTAAAAATAGATATGAATTAATGCATCTTATTTAAGATAGCACGAAAAAAATGCTGCCAGGGGGTTCAGGTTCTATCCCGTAAAATATTATTTATAACATTGACATATCCTTAAAAAGAAAGGATGCAACTGCTTCATTAGTCACTCTGGAAAGAGGTACAGGAGTAAATAACATGTTTGCATCTAGTGTTGAATTCCTCGTGATTAAAGTATGATTCATGATATTAAACTTTACGACTTTTTATTTCAGAAATTGCAAATTCTTTGAGCTACCATGTTACAAAATACATTGCGATGAAGCTCAGACCAATTTTTTTTATGAAAAAAATGTTTTTGGAAATGACCGAAAATGTAAGTTTTTAAAGAAAAGTTTGGGACCTTATATATTCCAAGGATTATATCTTTGGCGTTTGGGAATAAGGTCTTAAGTCATATACTATAGTTTTTCGTAATGTAAAATTGAAACTTATTTAATTGTTTGCAAATCAGGATAAAATTTGTTTGAAAATGAAATGATGGCAAACAAGCATGGATATGATTTCCTATAGGAATATTAAGAATTTTTTTAAATTTTTTTTTACATTACATTATTTACATTACATTTTACATTACGAAAAACTATAGTATATGACTTAAGACCTTATTCCCAAACGTGAAAGATATATTTTCTTGAAACTTCACACATTGTGTGGCACCTTTTGATGGGATGGAGAATATGTTTATTGGACGTATATTTCAAAATCAATTCACAAATTTTTCCGCAGCTTTTAGGCAGTATGAGAGCGGTCTCAAAACAAGCCGACTTAACAAAGAAGACACAAAAAAGTTTGGAAAAATTTTCTTTATTTCTCAACATAATATCCTTTTAGCTCGATATACTATATTTTACAGCGATACTCAATAGGTGGTGCACCCTGTTTATAGTAAGAACTGTTATATTAAACCGCAGACTACACTTTGCAATGTTGGCAAATCTTTTACCACCGAGCCATTATTTTCAAGTTTGTAAATAGAAAATAGTCCGAGGGAGCTAAATCTGGAGAATAAGGTGGGTGGCAAAGTAATTCTAACTTTGATTCATCAATTTTGGCCGTCGCAATATTGTATGTGAGAACTAGAGTTTCGTCTTGATGAAGTAACATTTTTTTTCCGCCAAATACCAGCTTTTTTCACAATTTCATCACCAAAACGATGCAAAAAAATTTGCATAACATTCACCGTTGATGGTTTATCCTTTTGCTAGATAATCAATGAAAGTAATCCCATGTGCATCCCAAAAACAGACGCAATGACCTTGCCTGCAGATGGAACCGTCTTCGCCTTATTTGGACACGATTCTCCCATTCCAGTCCACTGCTTTGACTGTTCCTTTGTTTTAGATATGAAGTGGTGGACCCATGTCTCATTGGTTGTTTACAAATCGACGCAAAATTTCGGCTTTACGACGCCCATATTGGGTACAGCTTTTCCATCTTCAAATCTTCGGTCAATATATGATGTTTATCACTGTGACTTCTCTAGTTACTTTACAACTGAGGAGTAAAATATCAACCCATTTCCCATGGATAATGAATAATGTACACATTACCCCGTGTAGTGGACACCTCTCATTATTACTCACCGTCATGAGTAATGTGCACATGCCGTTTCCTATTTCCATACGTTAATGTGTAAGTCAACGTTTTCCATTTTTAGTGGCGATGTAAGAAATTCAAATAGCTTTCATTTATTTTCTTTTTATTGTACAGAAAATGTAATTTTATTTTATGTAATTAATTGATTTTGAAGATGATAGCCGAAAATTACCTCCATAGTCTACATATCACTCATATACGACACCTGATCGGAAAATTACTCATATTTGAGGCGATCCCTATCAAAAATAGTCTGGTGCAGTTAGCTCAGGTGATCTTTTAGGCCAGCGAAAAGTTGCTGAATATTAATTTGTTTGGGAATTTTCGTTGAAGCTCCGCCTTAACCTTTTGGTTTTGTGTGCAGTTGCTCCATCGTACTGGAAACAAATGCTGTTGAATAGGATACGTCCTCAGCGCAGTTCTGGATAAAAAACTCTTTCAACATATTTAAATATTGGTATCCATTGACATATGTTGTTACACCATTTTCTTCAAAGAAGTACTCGTACGGTCCCACAATGCAACTTGATAAAACTACACACATTATCTCACGGTGTATTTCTGGATAAGATTCCCTCCGTCTGACCACACAACACGAGCGATCTTGACTTAATTGCATGAGAAATTTCCAGAAAGCGTAATTTCATGTTTTGGCGACGTCAGTTGGCCACCAAGATCTTGCGAATTGACGTCGATAGACTTTTCTTTTTTTGTGGGGCTATGTCAAAGGTCATGTTTACGCAGATAATTCCAAAGCATTGGAGCATTTGAAAACCAACATTCGTCAAGTTATTTATTCAGCTTTACTTTTGAAATCGAAAAATAGATAACCCTTTACTACTATTACAATATTCCCAGAATTTCAAATGGGTTAACTGTTGCAAACAAAGTGATGAAATTCATTCACCTACAATTCTGTAGTAATAGTTAAGAAACAACAATAAAAAAAACAGATCTGCAATACAACATAGTCGTAAAACCGATAAGACAATCTATACCCATAGCTAAAGCAAAAACCATATCAGCTAAGTCCGAACCTAAGGAAAAGCTGAAAAGCATATTCACCTGCATTTCCCAGCATCGCGACGAAAAAAAGAGTGTGTTGGTGACAAAGTGTTAGTGTCTGGAAACAACATACTGCAAGCCGCAACTTGTTCCGCTAATATGTACGCCTACTCCACTGGCTAATGATGTGACCAACAAATGCCTTGCACCGGGACAACGCATAATACGAAATCGAACAGAAAACCGGCTGGAAAACACGTAGCTGCAAATATTTTGTTAACTGGACAGCAACAAGACAATTTTGTTCGCATCGTCAAGAGAATATGCGTGCGTCTATATGTACATTTGTAGTAAGATTACCTGTCTCTGACATATAAAACAGAGCACTTTGCATTAGCGACATAATTTATCACCCATAAGCAAGTTAACTCTTACCTAAAGGAATTCGTCCGCCTGTCCATGTGGTTTGTTCAGTCGTCGTTCTTCAGCTGCTTGTCTGAATTAAGGGTATCTGTGGTTAATATTAGAGTTGCCATGCCAATATATCTTCTCCCGAAATTTATGAGAAACAAATCGGGAATTTTTAAACTAAATAAGAGACTAAGTTTTTCTAATGAAAATTGCCCGGAATTTTATAGTGGTAATTCAATAACCATTACATAAAAAATATATAACAACCAAAAGGAAGAGTTTAAAGTATCTAAATTGTTTTGATCAAATGCGTTTCATGACTTTTGAATACGATTGAGCCATTTCCGTCTGTCTGGCTGGCTTGCTGGTAGGCAGAGTGAATGTAGTCAGTTTTTGTGTAACTTCTTAAAACTTAGCACATCGCAATGTATAGCAGAATCAGAGCCGAGAATTATAAATTTCCCATATCGAATCGCCTCTTATGTTACTCCTTCATACAAATTAATCAATATACAAAATTCATTTCTTATTCCGTAATTTCTAATTGATGGGCTGCAGTAATCGAAAAGTTGAATGTTGTATTACTTTATAAAACTTGCCAAGTGTAAAAAAAAGATCGATTAACTACGCTCCTTCCGGAAGCATGCATTTAAATGACCAATTCAGCCCATATACTAGTATTCAAAATCTTTTAACCGGATGCTTTGAATTCAGTCGAATTTAACATAGAGTATATCTACAATTTGGTACATACAAATTTGCCGACGCACTGAAAATCAATCTTTCCCTTATATATATATTTGCAATTGGGAGACAGCGGTAACATAAATTTTTGTCCATTGCTTTAAATTGCAATCTTTATCAAAATCTGAATAAATCAACTAGACGACCAAGCCGTTAGTATCTCACATACAAATTACATAATTTAATGCATCGAGCTTTTAGCAGACTTAGTTCTCAGAATAAGAATGGACTACATTGCAAGATATCTTAGGATAACTACATACAAATTGAGTAATGTGGCAAGAATCAATGGTTCTAAGCTCTATAACATCTAAGCTGAAGGCTTCATTGAAATATAATTTTGCTTCTTTCATTGAGCGTTAATTGCGAAAAATATTTCATAAGAACCCAGCAATTGTCCACGCTTCGCAAACATGTGTCAGTTCACCTGAATGACATTTCCTGAATTGGATCTGATTTTTACTTTTCGTCAGCTTACGTTTTATTCGAATTCACTTTTTAACTTATTAACATAAAAATTATACTAAAAACATGAATCCTCCGTCAGTAGAACATTCACTCGTCGCCTGGTTTGGGTAAAGAGTGTTCAAATATTTTCTTATTACATATAGGTATGGACAATTCTGTAGTAATTTAACTAAACTTCTTTGCGTTGTAGTGTAGTAGTAGGTGCAACATTTTTGGAAATACAGCGTTTTTAATCAAGCGCTTCATCGATTTTTTTTGTCGGTGAATTGGTAGAAATTTTCAGAAATCAAAGAAATCATTTTCAAAACCGCATATAATCCTCCATTGGGACGGATTCTCAGAACTAACTTCAAGTTTATGCAATATTTATCTACCTTGAAATATATTATGAAATTGCATAAGCAAAAAAAGCAAAAATGAATAGTAAAAAACGTGTGATCGCAGATAATTATTTTATATTATAATATTAAGTATAATAGTTTCGTTGATGCTGTTGCAATTTTGTTGCGAACGTAGTTATTTAATGCGGTCTAAACGAGTTTCAGCATAGTTGAGTGATGAGTCAATTTTTAGTCTGTTTTTGATTAAATGCTATCAACCGTTGTGAATTAAATTTGTAAGTTAAAGAATAAAAAATCAAACAATCGAAGTGTCAGGAGTATAGGAGTTAAACGATAAATCGGTCAATTCGTGGTGGAAGTACAACTGCGGGAACGGTGCTGCAGTCCATTTTCATTCTCATTATCAAATTTGCTTAAATTCTCTGCGATTGCTTAAAAGATGTTATGCTAACCATATATGGTTTGAAACGGCCAAATAGTATGGGTGGTAGCTGAAGAGGCGAGAGAATGCGTTTCATTTTCATTTTAAATACTATGTTAATAACCTCTTAACATGTATGCAATTTAACAAAATTAGTAAATGTATGCAGAAAATAAGAACATATGAATATGTGAGGGTCACATCGGTCACTAGCATTTAGGGTACCAGAAGGGGAATTTTTAGCCGGTGGCTTTTCCCAAATTTGACCAAGAATTATGGGTAAAAATTCAGGTCGCCACAGCTTACTTATTAGGAGTTACAAGGATACAATTGAATTTCGGAAAATCGGCCGATGTGTATGGAAGGCACCGGAACGGGCGAGGCCAAGAAAATGTTTAGGGCGTATCTCCCTGGATGTGAAAAGCTCATTCTAGGGATGAAGAGAATCTAATTGCTTTCTATTTTTTATATTTCTTGGAATAACTATCTACTGCTTGGATACAGTTTAACGAAACAATACTATATGCAACTGATTATTATATTAATAACAATTACAATAACACTGTTTCCCAATTAAATCTTTACTTTTGTGTATTGCATTATTAAAAATCGCCTCTATAACGTATTGTCTCAAACATGTTCAACTCACATATATTATTTAAAATACATAAGAGTTTTGCATACGAAAATTAATTTAACCCAATATTTCCTAAATAACAAAAAATTCGATGTAGTAAAATGTTATCCATTTTGAAGTAAATAATACAGTTTACAAATAAAACCAGGTTCTAAAGAACTTATGTTAGGAAATAAGTTGGTTTATGTACCATAAAAGCAAAGTTGCCTAACACTAAGTTCTCACAGTACAAAGAAAAGTCAAACGAATAGGAAAGAGACAGTCATTGATATGACATTATATAGACTTATCCATTTAGAGGTTTCAAAACCGCCGATCTGGCAAGGCCGTCAGCTGTTAAATACCTGTTATCCAAAGTGCTATTTATTTAGTGGAAGGTTTGCTATTTACGAATATGGATAGCTTAACAACAGAAGAACGTGTAAAAATAGTTAAAACTTAATACAAAAGTTGTGATTCAAAAGTGGGCATTTTTTGTACATTACAGGATGGATATGGTCATTATAATCAACCTAGTGTGTAAGGAATTTGCAAGTTTATTATTACATAGTAAAAGTGTGTCGGATAATCAGAATTTCAATTCAGAGCACTATGGCTGCATGATAGCCAACTTTTTTTTGGGTTTGCAATTGCAGATTATGAACTAGACGACATGTGGTTTCAACAAGACGGTGCCACGAGCCACAGAATATTGCCGAATTTGGCTTTAATGCATGAGAAGTTTCCAGAAAGAGTAATTTCAAATTTTGGCGACGTCAATTGGCCACAAAGATCATGCGATTTGACGCTCCAAACGTTGGAGCATTTAAAAACCAATATTCGTCAAGTTATCGCCGAACTACCGCCCGAAATGTGTGAAAAAGCGATTGAAAAATATCTCAAACAGTTCCACTGCTGCAACCAATCCAGAGGCAGCCTTTTAAATGACATTGTACATATATATCGTACATAATGACAAGGTCCAAGCATTATAATGAAACACAAGTTTTTTTACTTTAACTTTTTTAACTTTACTTTTGAAACCTAAAAATGGATAACCCTATAACTTGTGCGAGTAATAAATACTGCGAGTAAGTAATACTGTGTAAATACTTGTGACTCAAATAAAATGTGAGTAAATACTTTTGACATCAAATAAGAAAAATTCCATTGCTTGTTTTAATACGAAAGGTACTCTTAATATGTTTTGTTTTTCTACTGTTGTTCTCAACATCCAAAAAAAAAAAAACACACTATCCAAAATAGTTCTATCAAAACAACAAACGAAGCCCTTTTAGGACTATGGCTGTAAATATATATAAACCTAATTGTATTTAAAGCTAAAAAATTACATTTATATTTACGAAAAGAAAAGACTTGGGTCGTGTCATTAGCCTTCCCCCGGCATATAATAAATATGAAATTTTTTAAGGCCATAAACTCTGCACGTCCTTAAATGCTTGCAAGGAATCATCAGAATATTGAACTCAACCTCAAAGAAAATCAGTCATTGAATTTGAGTCCGTGGTGTTTCTGGGGACTTTGCCACAAAATTTACTACAAATATACCAATGGGACCGTTATTTGCAAATGTTGAAAGAGTTTTTGATTTACCCAGAACTGCGCTGAAGACGTATCCGTTTCAATAATATTTAATTCCAGCAAGATGGAGCAATTGAACACATAGCCAGACCAGCGATAATTTCGAAACAAATTAATATCCACATATTCCACTGGACCCCAAGATCACCTGATCTGACTGCACCAGATTTGTGCGAAACGAAACCAAGGAATTTGACTGAATAGAAACAGTTCATTAAAACAATAATTGAGGTGATCCCGACTTCAACCCTTCAGGCCGCAATGAATAATTTTCTAATCATGTGCCGCACACGAACATGGAGTTATATAAAACAAAACTAAATTTTCTAGACAATAAAAAATAAATGAAATACACTGAATAAAAAAAATTATCTGCATTTCTTATTGTAGCATTGATATTATCATTTGTGCGCCACCATGCATAAAGGTCAGCGACGCGATGCGGAGCCTTTGTTAAAACCAGTAATTTTCATTGAACCATTATTATAAATAAAACATTTTAATCCGTCAACAGGATTAAAACCCGATATAGACAATTCACTTATCTTACGCGCACACCACGATAATTCTCTTCAATTCTGTTTACAGTTTTTGTTTCTATAATTTTTTGCAGTTTTAAACAGCTCTGCTGACAAGCCGTCAGCGCCCGCAGCTTTGTTGTTCTTAAGCCGCAAAACTGGTGTTTTGATTTCTGTTTGGCTCAGAACTAGGCAATTTATGCCATCGTCGATTATGGGGTGATTTCCTCACTTGTGCTGCCATCCAGAATTAAGAGCGTACAAAAATGTTCTCTCCATAGTTGCAGCACATTTTGCGTATCTGTGACCAGATCCTGTTCTATACCCTGTCCTTCTTAGAATTTTTGGACTTCACCTCTATCCCTGTAGGTTTCTATTTCCTCACCCCCACGCTCTTTCCACAACCGCTTCTTCCGCCTAAAAAATTGGTTTGCTTCTGTTCTTTGCTCCTTGTAGCGTTGCGCTGTGTGCAGCCTCCTCTTCATCGATATCTATTAATGAAAAGAAATTTTGGGCAAAACAAATTTTCGTATATATATGTTTAACCGTGGTTACGAGGGCCGTCCTTAGTGAGATACATTATACCCTCTTTTTTCCAAATCCGATGTATTGAATAAGATATAGCGATTTCGCAAAGTGGCAAATTGCCTACAGTCTCATATATTGAAAAAAGTATGACGTGTTTTTCTTATTATTGTTTACAACGCTAGGACTCAAGTTCTCGTCCAAAGGCGACTTCAAAATCGCCGTAACGTAAATTTCTTCAAAAACGCCTAATACTCGTATTTGAAAACAATGAATTCTGAATTGAGTCGTTTTCTCCTTTTAGCACAGATATAATAAATTGAACTTCAGCACTTTTTGATAATTTTGAGATATTTCAGGACAACATATCTATAATTACCGGAATTTCTATTGAACATAAGCCGAAATAAAAAAGTTTATTGAAATCTGATAATATTCAGAAATTTGTGCAGTTTTCTAACAATTAGAAGTTTCCGAATAATTGTAGCATATTTTCTCCCAACATAGTAATTTTCAGAAATGATTATCTGTGAAATATGTAAAAACATTTTATAATAACTTTCAAAGTATTTGGAATATTCCTGATTCAAACCGAAAAATTTGCTTCTGATTTGACTTGAATTGTTTTAGTCTCTAAAATCCACAACATAAGGAATATTCACGATCCTAATGAAAAAAATAGATTTTTCTGGAAGCAAAATATCTAGGGAAACATTTTCCTATTGCAGCAGAAATATTTGAAATGTAAGGTGTGTTAGAAAATAATCTTTTATTTTTGCTTAACATTGAAGGTTTTATTTAACACAGTTATAATTAACCGATTTAGGTCAAATATGCACTTTTTGCTCGTTAGTTTGTTGCCATTTTGAAAGTTATTCAAGTATGCCTCTCTCATAGAAACCCTGCTCCCTATTGGCAAAAAAATCAAAATCGGGCGTCAATGGCTGCTACAGTAAAAGGACTATAAACACTATTCATATTTTCAGTTTCAGACAATGGCCTTACACAATTATCTATCTTTCTAATGAATTTCTTTTTACCATAACTGATGTTAGGAACTTTTTAAAATATTTGCAACTATGACGCTGTATCAGATAAGGTTTGCGAAGTGCTTGTTACTGAATATTGCTCGAAATTAATGCACAATAAAGAAGGAAAATATAAACTTACTAAAACTTTCTCCTTAGACTATAAATTATTACGCAAGCTGCCCTTCAGGGTGAGGTATTGTAATCCAGTTTAATTCTCAGAACTATATTTATAGAATGCAAAATTGTACTAAACTGTAATGGAATGAAAGACAGAAACGTTATACTATATGGATACAATTTTTTATTTTCTATGGAATGTAGTAGAATGTGTTTTATCAGTCGATTTTTTCTACATTTTTACAACAATTACGAAGCATTATGATGGACAACCAGTACAGAAATTTCAATCAGGCGAACAACCTGGCATACCTGGCTTCCCCCAATGTCCTTAACATGTGTGTGTGCAAAAGTGCCAGAAGGAACGTTGTAATTTATATGAGAGATACTAGAGAGGAATAATATATTTAAGAAGATATTAAGAAGCTTCCGGCTAAGAATTGGGGATTACAGGGAAAATTAAATTTTAATTGTTTGATCTTACATTTACATGGAAGGCACGAGAATGTGGGTGGCGCCGTAACCCATAATCGTTCACAGAACTGAGTTTACCAAGCGAATAATGTGGCTAAATTTGGTACAAAAGATTGGAAGACATAGTGGTAACAATATATAGGTTATGCTGGTCGTTCGAAGGAGAGGTAACGAAATGGGCGCGATTACTTGGTTGTTTCTTCTCAAGTTTAATTACAATTGCAAAGCTATAAGTTATAATAGACAAAAACCTCGACTACTGCAGCCTTCTAATTAGTAAGAACAGAGGAGTGATTGAATTTTGGAAAAGCGACCAATTTATATGGAAGTTACTAGAAGGTGTTTGGCAATACGTTCCGTTTCCATTCTGAGACCCTACTTTGGCAAATCCCTAACCTGCATAAAATTTGATTAAATTTAGCGCAATAACATACAAAACATGAACCTAATAATATATAGGTTCCTTCGATCGATCGATCGACTCTGCCAAGCTTTATAAACCGGCATAATGGACAAAAATTTAAGCGACCGCAGTATATGGATGAGGAGTTACAGGGAGGAAATTGAATTTCGGAAAGTTGGTCAATTTGTTCCGATGGTACGGAAGGGGTGGATCGATATAACCCATTTACAATCCCCAGCTTGATACTTTACCTGCTCATTTCTGGGCGTTACATCCTTAATTGTTGCAGCTGACGGTGTAAAATTGAAGGCAGCCTAAGCCTACCAATTAAAAATTACAGAGAAATATGTGAATTTCAGCAATTTCCGTCAATTTTTATAATAGATAACAGAACAGATTAACGACCGTGGCGCGATGGTTAGTACATACTGCATCATTACTTGGGCGGCGGTCACCTCGATGTGTCTAACAAATACTTCGAGTAGTCGAATAATCGATAAGTTACGTTTAGCATCATCATTAAACTGGAGAACCAGGCGAGTGAGTTTAAAAATAGAATCCGTGTAAGCTCACTGAATGTAAGGAGCTCTGCCAGTCTCATTCATGGTATGCGAGTTAATTTATTTTTTGTTATGCTAGGCTGGGGGTTATAATGCAAATGATTGGCTAGGACTAACTTTGATCGAATTCTATACAACTGGGTAAAATATCTGTATCAGCTTATATATATAATTTTACTTATTTTATTACGTTTTAATTCAGAACATTTTTTTAAAAATACCTTTGTGCTTCCACAACAAACATGAGCCTCCTCCTGTAATTGTGAAAGCCAAATGAAAATTACACTATTTGAAATAGGAGAATTCCAATTCATATTCAGAGAATATTATGAAATTGCTCAAATAGATGCGTCGATGCATAGATATAGCAACGAATTTATGTGAAGATGGACTTGCATAACTGGACGCACTTGCAAAGATGCACTTGTGCATCTTTGTGCCAGTCCACTTTTTTCTTTGCTTTCTATTGTAATTGAGTTTGCATATTGCAGTGGTTACAAAATAGTGTAGTTGTTTTTAATTAATGTATCAAAATGTCTATTTGTATACCTTCACCCGAAGGTGAATTGGCTAGTGGAGTCGAGAACTGCAGTTAATCTTTATGGAACCTATTAAAACTTGCCTCAAGCCCATAAATGTTGTACATCTTACAGAATTTCTGTGGTTTTCTGAAATTAAATGTTCTCTCTGTAACTTCTCATGCGTAACCTGCAGTAACCTAAATGTGTTCCCACTGTACTAATTTATTTTATTTGTAGAAATGATTTAAAATCTATAAAAATAATAAAAATTTTATTCTGACTCATTCGGTGATATAAATTTAATGATTTTAACCCGATATTTTTTCAGATGAGTATAACTACAAATCGTTGAGTGCAATTTGATTCCAAGGTATTAGATAAGGAACTCATTTCCAAATTGTTTCTTTCTCCCAACTATTAGACATTGCTTTGTTTTGTAACATCATATTTAACTGAATGAAAATTCAGAAGCGATATTGATGCACATTCACTCTTTTCACGTCGAAAATGCTCACACCTGATGTACAATACAAACATCAATAGTAAATAAATTTTTAAAATACCTCCAAAAATAATGACAGATTATTTCGATTTTTTTTAAGCAACAACTTACGTAAGAGTACACTGGAGGAATTAATATTGATAATGAAACAGATTAAAATTTATAGCACTTCACTATCTATATCATTATCGTAAAACTTCTTTAAACGATATTTTATAGACTAGAGCTGCCAGCCAAATTTATAATATTTACCAAAATATGCTATATATTATTCATCAAGCCACATTTAACATGCATCATCTATTTAACATAGAATTTTTAAATGCTGGCTAGATTTTGACATTCACGTTTTAAAATTAACATTGGAGTTGGGACTTTTTCAATGTCTTTCTCCAGTTTGATCATATCTTAGTAGGTTTCTAATTGAAATCTTTCTTAACTTATAAAAACATCAAGGAAGAGCTTATTGTAAGCGTTCGTTGGAGAGCATATTCAGTTAAATTTAATTCTATGCCATTTTTCTCCTTCGTCGCTGTCAATTTTGATATTACGGAAAATTTCCAGCACCGAATGCATTTAGGGCTCATCCATATAAAAAATATCAATGTGAGTTTACGTACAGCCTAATATATCAACCATCTGACTGTGATGAAACTTTGGATGTTTGTTGTCTAAACTGTTTGGGATAATTGTCTGTACCTAATTATTTTTAATGACAGAAAATATGTATTTTTTCCATGTAACTTTGGTTGACCCATATATATATATAGTTAGGTTCATATCTTTTTGCAGTTGCATTAAATCTAATCAAATTTGGTACATGTTTAGTCGTCGATGTCTTAGTGCCTCAGAATGAACATGAACCACATTTCCCCACCCATTCTAGTACCTCCCATATAAATTGACCGATTCTTCGGAATTCAATCATTCTTCTGTAATTTTTAACTAGCAATAAACTAGATTTTTGCAAATATATTTAATAAATTGATTCGTAATTCTTTATAAATCCGAATTAAAATCATGCATATGACTGATTTAAATACTCTATTCTTACTTAACTACGTGTGCTATGATTCGTATTTCGGTACAATTGAGCAGCCTGTACTGACACGACTCTTGGCTTTAGACGTTAAATTATAACTTACTGAATTTAATTACTAGAGGTCACTTGTAACCTAATACCTTCGGCTTATTTGTGTGTGAATACCCCAGGAAGATCAACAATGAAGGCCATCGTGGCCATCCCACGCTTGCTAAGTCACCTTGAAATTAGTATAATTGAGTAAAATATATGAACCCAGAATGATATGAATCAAATTGTGTTATTTGTATAGGAAACACCGGAAGGCCATCATTCATTCTGTAAAGTATTTCACATTTTATCACACATTGAAATTTAATATTTTCCAAAAAGATGTTGCTTACTGCAGCCTAAGAGTTAGAATTTATAGGGGAAATATTAAGCTTCCATAAATCGACCGACAATGAATGCCATTATCATTGTTAGAACTAATCTATAAAATACTACCTTTTGTGGTACAAAACATACAAACTGATCGATTCAGCATCAACAGCTTAGTACGTTTTTATAAGAAATATCCGATATTAAACACCCTTTCTGGCACCCCCCATACTTTTGCACTGGCGCAGCAACAGGATATTGGCAGAAGGTGTCTGTAAGGCGGTTCACCTGATTAAACTATTGGTGTATACATTACAAAACCAAGAGACATGCATAAAGTTGCATATTTCAAAGCTCTTTAAATTATATGAAATTAATACCGATTATAAAATATTCCATACCCTTCGATTCTAGGTCATATGGGGCATAAATACACATTGTGGGAGAAATCCAGTAAAAACTATGATCAGCAGGAAGCTATAAAAGGTATACATACGATTCCTCTCTGGTCCAAATTAAATATATACCTATATAAACATCTGTTGAACCCGGTTCATAATTGCGATCTTTACTGCGATTACAATAATGCAGGATTTTAGACATCTGAATGGTATTCCCCAAATTTTAGGAATTCTTCTTTGTCCTCTTTTAACAATTATTAAAATGTTAATAAATAATAATAATAATATGTTTTCAGCGAGATATTGTCGAAACGAAGAACCCTCTGTTTTTAATTTCCATACGAAGCTTTTATAGCTGTAAAAGTAATTTCGGTATATGAATTGGCACATCTTATCGTTTTATTGAAAATATCTGAAAAATGTAACTTTTTTTGGCCAATTATGGACTTAACCTGCTTGCGATTGTGAGACATTTTCTCCTATCTCAATCGGTTTAGTTTTCATCGTGCTTAAATTGAATTATGACCAAAAATGTATGTGTTTTGAAGATAATTGATAATAATTTATCAAATACGTTATTTTAAGTCACTTATAGTTTCAATAAATTCACCTGTACGGATGAATATATATGTCATCTGGTAGGGCACAAATATAAGACCCAGAAGGAAGTGTTTAAGGTGCCAAGAATTAGTTCGACTTAAGACGAAATTAGTTTTTTTAATTTCTAAGGTAGCTGGACCATGTCCGTATGCTGGCCGACTGGCTGGATGGCTAGCCGACATCTGTAAACCTTCATCTATTTTAAAGAAAATTTTCCATTAGTACTAATATTTTCTCAAATGGTGATCTGAAATTAAAAAAAAAAATAATAACCACAAAAGAAATTTCAGTCTCATAAATTCAACTTCCATTTGCGTTGGTGCAGCAAAAAGCATAACGTCAGATGCGTGGTAAACCGATAGTTTGAAAACCAAACAATGTTATAACTAAGTGAAACCTTCTGCCTAGAAATTTCAGACAAACCATTGATTTTTGAAACAAATTTGTGTGGGTGGTTCGTAGATTCCAGGAAAAGCAGTGCATTTTCTACAGAAGAGCTAAGTTTATTAAAAAAAATACATTGAATTTAGCACAACTGTATAAATAACAAGAACATAGCAATATATAAGTTATATTAGATCATTTTAATTTTATAAATTATAAAATAAATTTGGTAGGATTGGTAAATTTGTATGGGAGATAGCAGATGGGATATAGCCCATTTACAATCCCCGACTGCAATCAGGAAAACTATTAGGTCATACCAAGGTTCAAAAAGTTTAAAATACATTTATGGTAAGATATTCCGATATTTAGCTAAAACCAGCCAGATCGACAGAAATAGCCCAACTATTTAGACCCTCTAGCACATTTGTTCAAAAGATACTTGGTACTTTAAGCACAGCCTTCTGGATGTAACAATATTCCCGTATCAAATGTTGTTTACTTACATTCCTTCATGGAAAAGTATAATTAGAGATTTGACTAATATGACTTTTTCAACTAATTTTGAATTGGTACACTGCGTAATTGAACTCGTGTCAAAATATACCTTTTTATCAAGTTTTTAAGTGTCTCATTCAGTAAAGGAGCATAGTTGATGATATTGAGGTATTATCGCCCCATTCCTTCAGACGTTTCATTTTAAAATTTTCTGCTAAAACCTTTCGTTCGGTTTTTTCTGAATCATAACACAATGTCAACTGAGACCATTATCTAAAGATGTGGAAGGAGTTTTGTTTACCCAGAATTGCGCTAAAGACGTATTCATATAGATAGACCGGTTTTGGCGGAACTCCAACGAAAATTCCCTAACCAATTTAAATCCAAAACTCGCCACCAAGGTCACTTGCCCTGCAGCAGACTTTTATTATGGGGTTAAGTCAAGCAAAAGGTATGCAAAATGAAACCAAGGAATTTAACTGAATTGAAGCATTTAGAACTTAGTTGATTTCTCTCAAGAGATCTTATAATAAATCAACAAAATAGGGGTCCACACCTGCACTGCACTATTAGGCTGGACAATTATGCATATGCCCTATTTGTGACCGTTGAGCCGAAATCAGGTTAACAAGTATACAAAGAGCTTATATTTGTTGGTATCTATTTGTGATTTGTTCAGATTTAAATTTTTCAGGTTGGCAGCACTGGTTGGTAATGGCGTCCAAACGTCATCTGTCAAAGTGTACGGTGTACTCTGCCATTTCATCAAGGAAAGACTAACAAACGAGCAACAATTGCAAATCGTTGAAATTTATTATCAAAATTCGTGCTCTGTGACAAATGTGCATCATTCGATACGATCATTTTATGGTCGTCATAATCGAACTGCTGAATAAACAATTCGTGTTGTTATCTCCAAATTTTGCACCAAATTTATTTTGTTGGACATAAAACCATCGACTCGCATGCGTAGAGTGCGTACCGTAGAAAATATTGCACCCGTAGCGACCAGTGTTAATGACGATCGTGAAATGTCACGATCGTCACCGTTTCCAGCTATTGGAAATGTGTTATTCAACCGCAAGGATTTTTGTTTTTTGCCCCAATTGGCTGAGTTGAACTTGGTTGACATGTGGTTTCATCAGCACGGTGCAACATGCCACACTGCTCGTGCAACAATGGATATGTTGAGGGATGAATTTGGTGAGCAGCTTATCTCTCGATTTGGCCCTGTGGGTCGGCCCCAAGATCTTGCGATTTAACGCCTCTTGATTATTTCTCGTGGGGATATGTCATGTCGTTAGTCTATGTGGACATGCCGAACACTATTGAAGCCTTACACGCGTTATTCGTGGAATACATGCCGAAATGCTCGAAAAAATGACGGAAAATTTAACCTTCCGAATGGATATTTTGAGACGGAGCCACGGAGACAACATTTACTTGAAATTGTCTTTAAAAATTAAATGGCAAAGACCAATTTATCGATTTCAATAAAAAATTTTAATATTTGACGCAAATTAGAGTATTTCATTCGATTTTTAAAAAAACTACGATTAAAAAATCACCCTGTATAAGTTCACATTTTTTTATGTATCACTTTTTGAAATGATTTTTTCAGTTTCAAATTATTTAATTGATTGCATCTCTTAAACTTTTTTCACCAAAACAGAGCCACCTGTAAACGCCATATAATTTTGTTTGTACTGGGGTTAATCTGGTAATCGATAATCGAATATTCTGACTATTCAGAGTTTGAATAATAATTAGAACTTTGATTGACCAAATGTGAATAATTTATTCAAAATTCAAATATTTTTTATGGTTATTTTGATTATTCAATTTTTCAGTCGTTGGTTTTTAATAATCAAAATAGATATTAATCGTAAATATTATTAATTATTATGATTAATCAATTAATTCCATGTCTCTATTTTGTACACATTCTTGCGCTCCATAAAATATGCCGTAAAAAATCTACAAATTGTAAGTTTCAATATGGCGTTTTCAGAAGGGCACAAAAAAATTTAAATAAAAATAAAAAATATCCGTATCTATTTCTCGAAATTTTCTTGACTCAGTTCATTTTAAAAAGTAATATGCGGAAATCGATTTCATTTAAGAAATACGGAAACAGTTTTGTGGCGACATCAAGTTCGGCATTTTGTTTTCTTGACTTCTTCTTTGCATTAGTCAAAGTTATTTTTGTAACTGTTTTTAAGGTAAAACGTCGTGCACCAGTACGAATACAATACATCCTAATAAAATTGTGCGGCGTAAGAAGGTAGTGCAATTTGGTCAGGATCTGTTATGAAACTATGCGCAAGAACAATTAAATACAGAATCGGTTTTGTACTGATGTCGGTATTTCAAAACGGAAAGTTAATAAATATTGTATGCCCTAAATATGATTTTGGTAATTAAGAGGCATAGGGGCGCATTTGAGGACTATGTTAGTATTTACCATTTCTTTCTTTCAAAAGGGAGGAGGGAAACAGCTTTGGAGAATACATTTGACTTATTAACAGGTTTTTCAATTTTTAAATCAAACCGGCTTTCACACATTTTTGTATTTCGCATTTTGTTACGATCCTTTGTTAAAGTCTAAAAGGCAATAGTAAAAGATGTTCTGAATCAAGTTTTTAGTGAACAGTTGCTGAAATAAAAATATGTGTTATTGTTCGTGTGTGGCCTGTGGCAACTGCAAATAAAGCAAGCTATAAATTTATCTATTTCACTTTATGTAATATACAGATTTATTCCAAATCGTTAAAATCGCCGATATGAAATGACTTTTCATCCTAGCTTTTATATAAATTTGCCACACATTTTTCGGAAACCTATTTTGTCGCCGTTCATATAAACGAAAGGTGTACAGAAGTCCACGAGGGTTTAATGTGAGTCTCGCCGTGAAGGCCTTACCCACGGTGTGCGACACACTGGGCATATTACAATGCGATTGCCAACGCCCCCCTGGGATAGCCAAGTAAAAACTTGGGCTATCTAGGAAAAGGGTCTGACAATTGTGCTATTCACACATATTGGCAGCCCTTTCTTCGCAGCCAGGAGATACCAAATTGATTATGCTAGTATGGAACATAATCCCCATTGGCGGAGGTGAGGTGCTACTCTATGGGTCTGTAGCACCCGGTTGCAATGCAACTCCACATTCGAGCACAAAGTCTCTACCAGCGATTTTGGTATCAACCACAACCCGCGTGATGCTCCCACTAGGGGTCCTACACCAAATGATCAGGCGGGAACTCAGTCCCGGGGCCTCCTGATCCCCACGCTACCGGCCAAACTCACCGGTTGGAGCTGCGCAGCAAAGCATATGGCTAAGCTACTACCAAATCGTGATTTATACACCATACTTCACGGGATTGGTCGCCCTGTGGCAAGAGATACAGACTGGACATTTTTACATACCTGCAGGCACGGAGACCCCACGCAGATGGAACGGTCGATACTACATTGCAAGAATGCAGTATCCTCACCGGTGGGAGGCGGGGAAAACTCCAAACCCCTTCCGTTCGGCGACGGTGAACGACAACCATGAAATATAGACATAGGGAAGACCCCATGCCTGTCCGTACCCCCCGAGAGATCAAAAAGATACAGATGACAGGGCACGAACCCGAGACCTGCCCGTGTGTATCCCTATCACCCCCGGTACCAGACAAAGCCTCTGGTGAAACTTCGTAGATAATCTAACTCTGTAGAAAATCTACTTCCAGTTTCAACCCCTTGCGGACCAGCGACTGGTGCCCCCGCAAACGAGCACACAGCTGCCAACAATCAAGCTGAACGGGATTGTGGGATCAGCATGATCCGAACAGCCCCACAACCGCTCAACCCCCAGGTCAGACTGCCGTGAAAAGGTCAGCAGACCCACTTCTCCCAACTACGTCACAGTAGCCCTCCGCCGAGCAAACGCTCCGGAAGCAAACACCGTTGCTCTAGCCAAACCACCCTGTGTAGAGAGCATATTGCTAACCACCCAGTCATCCCCAGACCTTGTTATCGCTAATCCCTGGAGGTCCCTTATATCTGCATATAAGGGACATTCGCACAAAACGTGCCGCCAGTCTTCGACTGGTGCACCACAGTTGCACGACTCGCGATCGGACAGGGCTCTCTTATGCAGGAAGGCATTGAATGACCCATGTCCCGTCAGTAAGAAACCAAGGCAGAGGTTAAAACCAAAGTCAGGGTTGCTTCCAACGTACCTAACATCTGGCAAAAACCTAAATGTTGCACGTCCGTTCTGACTCTCTTCCCAACGTGTTTGCCATCTCGACAAGACACATTCGTCCAAGAGCCCCCTAAACTCAGCCCTACTCATGCTCTCTACCCCCCCAATGGGCCAGTCCATTCCCATAAGTGCATACCCTTTCCTGGCCTTGAATTCCGTCGCGCGACGGATAACGACAAGATCCAGCGGGGCAGCACCCATCAGTACTTGAAGGGCCTCTGTCGAAACCGTACGACACACTGGCATGCAAGCCAATAACACCACTCTCTGACAAGAGAGGATCTTACGGTAACCGAATGCAGACTTCACCGATTCGTACCACACAGAGGAAGCGTAAGTTGCCATAGCAACAAACAGCCCCTGATAGACGATACGAACAGCTCGTCTGCTAAGCCCCCAGTCACTCCTCAGCACTCGTCTAAGCTGGCCGACAGCGCTAACCAGCTTCCCTCTCAGCCTATCCAAATGAGGCAAATAGTTCATTCGCTCTCCCATGGCAACACCCAAGTACTTCACCTCGGTGACGCACCTGAGCACAGACCCATCAGGCAAACGAACAAGAGGCTTGCGAGATAATCTACCCCGCAATAGCATCATGTTGGTCTTATCGACAGGTGTACAGTTGGACTTCAGTTATATTGTAGTCGGTCAATACTGCGAACACATTAGTTTGTAAAGCAACTGTATTACTTCGAGATATATGTGCGCCCAATATAAGAAAATGCTGATGAAAACCACGGCTTTTAGAAACGATGAATCCAAACTTTGCTACTCAATATACAAGGTGTACTCAAAAACTAAGACGAATTTTCAAATTTTGCGGATATGCATATTCGACTTTCGATTATAATTTGTTTTTTTTATATTGGTGCACTCGTCTCGGAGATAGGTTGACGGTTTTATCCATATAGCATGTTTAGTTTGTTTGTGAGAGGCATAAATAAGACAAGTGTTTTGCGGCCATTTTCTCCTATCGAAAAAAATGTATCAAAGAAGTTGCATCAAATTTTGGGTAAAAAATGGAATTTAGTGCTCAAACACGCTCGAAATGTTGACACTGGCAAAGCCCAAAGCCCAATCGTCCCAGTGGTCCCAGAGTCCAGGAGAGCCAAGACCAAAAAAAGCACGCCAAGTTCGACCAAATTCCAAAGTTCTGCTCACTGTTTTCTTCGATTGCCACGGCGTAGTGCATCAGGAGTTCTTACCAGAAATTCATACGGTAAATATTGAGTATTACGTTGAAGTTATGCGCCATTTGCCTGAAGCAATACGAAAAAAACGCTCGGAATTGTAAAAAAAATTCATGGCTTTTGCATCGTGATAATGCAGCTGCTCACTCATCTTTGCTTGTCAGAGATTATTTGGCCAAAAAAAAAAACCGTTATCATGCATGTGCCACATTATTTAGCACATTTGGCCCCCTGCGACTTTCTCCTGTTCCCAAGATTGAAGAGGCCCATGAAAGGAAGGCGTCTTGCGACGATTGATGGGGTAAAAACCGAATCGCCGAAAACTCAAAACACCATTCGCCACCCCTGGTAAAACCAAATAATATCTACGAAATGGAAGAAGATAAACGAAATATTTGTTTCTCCGAAAAGTGATTACACTTGTTTAATTTGTATGGGACTATATTAAGATACTGACAGAAATCGTCTATTTTCACCAAGTTTTATCCTTCGGGCAAACAAAACATAGGTTTTAGCTTGTTCAGAAATTTCAGTCAGGTGAATTGGTATACATACATACATATATCTTCACCCGACACCCAATATCTTTCTAAAATTGTTCGCTTGGTGGTTGTAGACGGACCATGAATGTTTGCCAAATCAACTTAATTGCATGTGCAGTACCCAATCTTCATTTCCAGAAATAAGTTCCTGAATTTAATGTAATTGAATAAAAGATATAAACGAATATAAGGGTTAAGTAAGGTAATTTATGTGGAAAGTTCCTTAGAGAGAGGTTTGGTTATGCAATACAATTTAAGTGAGTTCAGTCTCAGAATCAGAAAATGCGGGGAAACTCAAATTACGATGAATAGGCCAGTTTTCATGGAAGATACCAGAATAGTCGTGATAACGTCGTGCAATTTTGTTCTCGAAACTTAGTGGAGGTTAAAACATACGGATTAAACCGGTCATTTGTGTGGGAATTACCAAAACGGGGCGGTTTCTTGGTAGATTTTTTTCGATTTTATAGAGCAGTTTAGATCAATATTACGGACAAACATTTAGACGACTGCAGCCCACCAATTAGAAAATACAGAGGAATGTTTGAATTTCAGAATGTCGTTCTAATTGTATAGAAGGTACAATAGAGGTTGTGATAATGGTCTGCGTTTTCATTCTTAGAGCTTTCTTTGGGGAATGCTCAACGAGTTTCAAATTTGATTATATTTAATGCAAATACATAATGATATGAATCTAAGAATATATGGAGTAATCTATGATTTCCATAGAAGGAACCATAAGGGGTGTATTTAGTCGGCCGATTTTTTAAATTCCGTTCAGCATTGCTGTCTTCGAATGAGGAGTTTTAGAGAGGAAACTGAATTCCGGAAAGTTGGCCAATTTGAATGGGAGATAATTTTATGGTCTGTATAGCCTATTGAAATTTCCAGAACTAAGTTTTAAAAAGCATCGTAGATTATCATACCTACCAACCAGCCAGCCAGACGGATGGAAATAACTCAATCGACTTAAAAGTTTATAAAATGCATTAGTTAAAAGATAGTTGGTAGGTGCTTTAACCGTTTCCTTAATTCCTTCATTCATCCGGGTTAAGATATAAAACCAGAAGATAGTTTGGAAAAGTGGGAAAAATGATGCTAAAATGATCAATTTTGGCAAGTCGTAAAAGACCTTTCTATAATGCATGATTTTACAAGAAATTGGACTAAAATGTTCCCAATACCCAGGATAAATGTTTGATGATGGGATCACCAAAACTAATGTGAACATATCCTACTTGAGACATAGATGCGCGATAAAGAGCCATTTTCTGAAATTCCAATTTTCAATTGCTTGGAGCGAACATCAGAAATTCAATCGGAATATACTAATAATTCATCTGTTAAAATGAGTCAGCGACGGACTGTGGATTGAAATGCAAAAAAATATATAAAATTAATATGATGAGAATATGGAGAGAATATTCAATTTAAATGAAAATTCATAGAAGCACAATTAAAGTATTGATGAGCTTAAGTTCTATGTCTGAGATATTCAGCATTTACAGGAACTGAACATTGGGTGGCTAAATTCGGTAAAATCGGCCATTGAAATTTTTTGACAAGCTATCAGATTTGAACAATTTTAACAGCTTTGAATTCTGTGGCGGTATGCCTACAAAAAAGTCCAAATTTTCTTTTGCTAAAATTATTCAAATCGGTTAGGAAATTCTTACTGACTGCTTATTAAAAATTTCAATCGCAGGCTTCGTCACCTGCGACTATAGACTGTACAACTGCCATTATTATTAAATATCGCAGACATAGAACTTAAGCTTGTCAATACTTAATATTTATTTCTATTTTTCATAAATTTCAGATCACTATACGATGACATAAATAAAGGGAAGGAAAAAAATTGTCAAAATTACAGCCATCGCAAACCAAATACTGCAGCTGAAGTCATAGAAGTGCATTCTTGTTAGGGCATAGTTCCACAGTTGTTAGAGATATTGAGAAATTCACTGCGGAAGCGTAAATAATCAAAATTAAAGGGCACATACCTTTTAAGGCGTATGGGCGCTCTATAAATGGATTTTGCGAAATTTTGTTTCGGGAAAAGCCTATAGACAAGAGAACGCCATTGCCAAGGGCAGTATGTTGCAGCAGAAGTAAAGTAAGCAGTAATATATAAAATAGAAATCGCTAGAGGCTAAACTGGGCGAATATGGGAATGTGAGTAAGGATTATGGAATTATGTCTTATGAAGTTGTTAATTATGTCAATAATGAGAATATAGACTATTAAGTACTACAGTAATTGTACCTTTCAGTAGCTGTACTAAATGTCATTGATTCAACAAGTTCTCTTGTGATAAATGTAGAATATTGATTTGACCAAAAATTTCCCTATGTTGTAATTGTCAATACCGCCATTGGCAACCCTTTCTGGGTTAATCGTGTTTTATTCTACAGCCTCCAAATGTTTAGGCGCAGTTAGTGTACATTACCATCAGTTCGCGTTTATGTTGTCTGCTAGCATATCTTTTCTATTCGATGTTTGCAGTATTGCCAAAAAGTTGTAAGCAAAAACAAGGAAAATTTGCATTAAAGATAGAAAACGCTAAAATTTTACAGAAAGCGGCGTTTAAAGTCTCAGCTATTTAAAAATTGAATTGAATATATTATAAAGAGTCCTTTTTTATCATCAGAAATTCACATCTTCATATACATTTAAAATGTTTAACATAATTTAACTTTATTTTCGAAACTTGAAAGTACAATGCGTACTAAAAATAGACTCATTATTTATCATGTGTATTCGATTATGTGTTGTCCTTGCTTGTAAAAACTGTCAGTCGATTTTCACAACCTTCCTTTGAAGTGTATTTTTCATCAGCAAAATCATTCGCTGTGGACAGAAATAGGTGATAATCACAATGCATGAGACCTGCCAACCAAATTTCTTAAGCTTCTTAAGCGTGTCCCTATCACCTGTATAACCTTATGTTGTCCTGATGGAAAGGTCCAATTACTGACAGTACAGATATGAATTAAAAGTTTGGCCTCAAGGGAGCACCTCATAGGAGACGATTACCTCCCAATTCCACCAAACACTCGGCAAAACACTTCTGAGCATCTATCCCGATCTGGCCACCGTTTGCGACGCGATTTTATCATGACCGTTTTCACTCGACGATATTATAAATAACCCAGTTTACGCCACCACCGGATGGTGCTTCAGATTTTGGGTCGATTTTGTTACGATTCACAGATGGAAATTCGGTTCGTGGAGTTATTTTGAGTTCACCAGTATGGCACACACACATCGAATTTCTATTTGTATTCAGCCTCATTCGAATAGTTTCAAATGCATTTTTCTGAAATGTTTAACTTCTGTGCAATCGAAACAGTGCTTAAATGACGGCCGAACTTGACAATTTTGATTATTTTATCAATGCAATTACAATTATAACTACACGCTTCCAGCCACCTGGCCTGTTTTTTTTTCCTCTATCAAAGAAAAACTGTAAAATATGGCCTATTATGTTTTTGCTATATTTTATTCTTGACACGCGCTCAAATATTACAAAACAATCAGATTATTGTCTGAGTAGTTTTTTGGACATCTTATTATCATAACGTCATCTACAGTCACTAAAAATTGCCGATCTGGCAATTTACATTTACTATATCTTACATGTAAAAGATTATCTATTTAGTGGTTTCAAAACCGCTGGTCTTGTAAGTCTGTCAGCTATTAAATACCTGTCATCTGAAGTGTTATTTCTTCATTGAAAGGTTCGCAATTTACAAAGAACTCGTAAACGTAGTTAAAATTTACTATAAAATTTATGATATAAACGTGGGCACTTTTCCTGCATTTCGAGGTGATTATGATCGTTGTAATCGACCTACTGTGCAACGAATTGGCAAGAAATTTGAAGAGACTGGAAGTGTTACATATGTAGTCAGGCCTGTGCATCATCGCAATGTACGCACTGCCGAAAATATCGCTTCTGTTAGTGAGAGTGTTGCTGACAATGTGGCTGCAACTGCAAATTATGAAATGGATGGAATGAGGTTTCAACAAGCCGATTTTGGCTTTATTGCATGAGAAATTTTTAAAAAGCGTAGTTTCGCGTTTTGGAGACGTCAATTGGAGATATAAGCGGAGGGCACATTGCCAGACAAATCTGAGAATTTGATGAAATGTGGCTAAATTTTATTTTTCACAAACTATGTTAAGTTTGTCACATTTACCTGAACTGAATTCCGTCTTCCACTTGTTATACATTCACCCAATAGAACGAAAGTACATACATTTGATATGACAAAAATGTAACAAAGAGAAGAAAACTTCAGAAAACTTTTAATCAAATGTATTTCATAACTTTTTATATCGATGGAGCGACGTCCGTCTATCTAACTGCCAGGGATTGTAAATGTTCCCCTCTAACTTCTCATGTATCGACAGCTATAGTTAAGTTTTTGTCAATTGTTTGGTTTATAATGCCTGGCAAGTGTTGAAATAAAACCCGCTGGTTAACCACTCCCTTCTTACACCACCGAAGCGAACCACCGATTAACTCATAAATTTCTTCTGCTTACCTCCACTAAATGTTGTGAAATTTGGTATAGAATGAGCTCTTCCTGAAGTAAAATCTGAGAATAAAAATAAACTCCAATGTCGCCCTCCTTCAGGTACCTTCCACACAAACGGGTCGGTTTTGCCAAATTCAAACTTTCCCCCTCAATTTCTAATTAGTAATCTGACTAGGCTATTGCATTTATTAGTAGTAAACTTGTTTATAAAATTTAAGGAAAATCTGATACCTCCCATACAAATGACAGTTTTAAGTGAAATACTCTTCATATCTTTTAAAGGGTGCACTGGATTCAATCAAATTTGTGACATATCAAGCGTTTGTTTAACCAAGTTCTGAAAATTAAACAAACTGAAAAGAAAAACGCTAGATAGTAAATATAAATCACCAAAAGCTCACTTAGTGTGTTTTTATTGAAGTTCCCGCAATTAGGGCTAGAAAAATCCGGTCTCAGCGGTTATGCCGCTGGTTGTTTGTCATGTATTTATTAATGTAATATCAAATCAAAGTAGTCAATCATTCTTTCTTCATAGTCTTAACTGATTTTAAGAATTGTAATTATGAGTTTCTCCAAAAAATATAGAAATTCTGTATGAATTTTATGACTAAGGCAAAATATTGCAGAAAAATAGCAACGGTTTTTTTTTTTTTTTTTTTTTTTTGTATTTTGGCAACTCTAGTTAGCAGTCTGATATTGGTTCACATTACATTGCGCAGATTTTTTTACACGTACGCAGAGTCTTATGCGTATGGGAAACATTAGTATAGTTGTACTGCTGATGAGAGAATACTGATGAGACTGTTGCATGTTACCTGCTGCCGATTGCCCGTAGCTTCTTCTCTTTGGTCTAAGATATTTGCAGAGAAAGAGCAGGTTTGATTTTGATTTAGAACAGCAAGTGCAATTATTGCATCTGTGTGTTTTTGCGGAGCTACCAGCATTGAGTGTCCCCATCCTCAGTTTCATGTTTTGGTACTAAAAGGAAGTGCGTGGGGTGCTTAACTCATATTTCAGATACATTGATCTGTTTTGAGATAAATGACATGCATGTTAAATACGTTTATTGAAAGAAGAATTTCTTAAATTTGCTCTCTACATCACACTGTGATGGTGTGAGTTAGTGATTACCTTTTCTATAAACTGAAGAGGTGCATATTCACTTTTAAGCATAGCGGATGGATGGAGGATTTTCAATCGGACTACGGCTATTCAAATTTGGAATGTAGATGATATTTTCTTTCTTTTTTTTAATATAAAAAACAATACGTGAAGAATCGATTAAATTTTTTAGGAGGACATCGGAAACCAATTAATTAATTGAATACATTGCGAGTTATTAGAAAAATTAGTGTACAACAACAACAACTGCACTGATGTGAGAACAGACGCTAACAACTTAAGTCGCATTTATTGATGCGGTGACGGTACAACCGTGTGCCAGTTTTGGGTATGCTTATAATTATTTTTCTTAATATATATGTATGTGAGAATACCGTCCCTCAGTTTGAACTTTTAATTTTTTTAGTTCCGCTTATATGTATGTCGACCGCCAGGATGGATGTTATAGTATTAAATATACAGCGATTTCAAAATCACCGGTCTCGCAAAGTTGTCAGCCGAAGAACGCGTAACAATTATTAAAACTTACTTCGAAAGTGGTGATTCAAACGTGATTCAACATGACCAATTTTGACTTTATTGTACGAGAAGCTTCCAGAAAAAGTAATTTCACATTTTGGCGACATCCATTGCGCACCAAGATCATGCCGCCGTTTGAGTTATTTCGTTGGGCTACGCGAATAACCCTGCCTGAAATGCGAGAAAAAGTGGTCGAAAACTACCTCGAAAACTACCTCAATAACATTGTATTTTGTATTTAATGAAATGAAAGTTTAATCGAAGTCATTGCTTCATGCGTGTTTTACTTAACTTCACTTTTAAAACAGAAAGATAGATAACTCTGTATAACAATTAACGCGATGGAGGTTTGGAAAAATCGATGGATCCTAACTCAAAAATCAACTAATGGGAAATTTTTACTGGAAGTCTAACTAGTTAAAGACACTTTGTTTATTTTATGAATATCGATGAAATCACAAGTAATAACAACTGTAATCAGTATTTACGAATTCCTCCTACGATTAGGAGTTATAACCTATATGTTCAATGAACAATTTTTTTTAAGCAAATATCAACGCGTACAAAAATATCAGTTTGTATGTGATCTGGCTTATCTGCACCTTCCCCCAATGTCCTTTCGTCTTGCTGCGAAATTATGAGGAAGCGGCGCACAATGCTTTGTCCCGTAGACAAAAATAAAAACAAAAATTGTCCCAAAATGTAATGAAAGTTGTAATAATCGAGAGATAACAATACAAAAGAAATAAAATTGAAAAAAATAGTTTCGTTTGACTCTCCTACACTTCACTTCACTAAAGTCAGTGAAATTCAAGCAAAAATCAATTAATTAAAAACTAAATTGTATTGCTTTATGAAAATAATTCCCAAAAATTTATTTTTTTAAGAAAGAGCTTAAAATTTGGATTTTTATGTTATTTAGTATAAGCAGAACTCGGAAAAAATAAATTATGTGTTGAATATGTTAACTGGAATTATTTGTAATCGCTGGAAAAAAATGTATTTTTCTAAAAATTTTCAAAAATTACAAAAGTTTGATGGAATTTAAAAAAAAAACCCATCAATTTTTTTTATTGTGTTTTTATTTAGTTAATAGTGTTTTTTAAAGGTATAAGAAATAATTTATGCCCGCTTTTGAGCGCAACTTAAAAAAAATAAGTTTTACAAAAGGTCTAAATTCACATTTTTAATACTCAGGGTTTTATCTTGTGGATCGCCCATGAATGTAAACAGCTTTAAGGAGCTGTTAAGAGTCACTCGTAATACATATTTAATACATTATGGATGGTATTATATGCCAAGCACTGTCCATAAAATATTAATTCATGGATCTGATGTTATTGAGTTCTTCAATTTACCAATAGGTGGGCATGTGAATCAAAAACTTCTGAATTATAAATTTATATTTCTTCATCTTTTTACCCAGGATGTATGTATGTCGGAAGAAGCAATAGAAGCGAACCATAAAAACGTGAGAAGAGTGCACTTATCTCATACAAGAAAAACTTCACGAGAAGATACAAACAGGGATTTGATGACCTGTATGTTATTGCAATCAGATCCCGTATTATCACCAAAGAGGAACATAAAAAAAATCATTTGATTTGGCCGGTATTGAAAAATATATTCGCAGGGAAAATATTGTTTTTGAAGATGACATATTTGAACAGGATGAATTAAGTTCTTCGTTGAGCAAAAATTAGGATGGCTCCTGTAGTGATGACGCTTGGTTTTAACCAAAGAAATAGCTATATTAATAAAATAAATAATAAAATAATAAATATGAACAAAAAGTTCATACTTTACTTGATTGATAACGACCAAGTGTACATTTTGGGGTTTTGCCAATGAAATAAAACAAATTTCCTGTATTACGTTCTATAGTATTATTAACAATAAAGTATTAATGTAAGAGAAATATTGCACCTGTTGTATGGGAGGTACTATAATTCGTTATCCGATTTCTTTTAAATTAATTTAATTTTTTGGATTGGAAAGCTTATGCTTTCTGAATTTTAGTTATAATCGGTTAATCGCATAGGGTGTCGCAATAGTTCAATTTTTGCAGCCAAAAATAGTTTCGGTTTGTATGGGCGGTAGGTGATGGGCGTGGTAAATAGTTCAATTTTTATAGTCAAAAATAGTTTCGGTTTGTATGGGCGGTAGGGGATGGGCGTGGTCAATTTTGTCCATACTTTGAAATTTTCTTAATTCAGTTATATTAGGCCCTCGTGCCAAATTTTATTACCCTAGGACGACTCCTTCTATTTTTGTCCCATCGATGTACTGGGACAAAGCACTGTGCGGCGTGTCAAATTAATTTGTTTTTCAGCCAACAATCTGCACGCAAGTTGCATGCCAATTGCACATTTTATTCATTTGCAACGAATTTCAGTGTATATAAAACCATACCAACAACAACCATTTGCGCGCCAAGTTTTCCTTCACATACTCCGATATGTCACTATTTTTTTACTTATTTTTAGAGAGTAAACGGCGAAGTTAACTGTAAGCGTGTTTTTCGAATGCCATTTCTGCAACAAATACGATGTTTCTAACTCCAATATTATGCATGGAAGAAGGAAAAATCCACCTTCTCGTCCACCATTTTTCGACTGGTGTAACTCCTTTCATGAAGCTGATCAAGAGTATATATAAATTTGTTCCATTTGCAATAATCATAATACTAATAATACCGATTAAGACAAAAGACTTATTTATTTATGGATACAAAAAAAAGCGGACTTTACGAGACTTTTTTACTTCATAGAAAAAAATTTCAGGCTGATTTTTATTTTCTGTGTGTTGTAATATAAAACACACTTAATAATTTCAATTTCAAAAAAAGAAAAAAATAGAAACAGTTATTAGAAGACAAAACAAACAAAAAACATATTTTGTAAATAATTTTTTCCACAAACATCAAAAAAAAAAAAAAGTTTATTACGAAATTAGATAGTCGGGATCATAATTAATGATTTTCTTTAATTCGAAATTTCATAGTTATTTTCGGTCCCTGCATAAAACACAAGAAAAAAATAAAATAATGAATTTTGGAAATCATGCAATTAAAAACTGCCGGTGGACCACAGATTTTCGCTAAAACGACTAATTTGTGGGTATGATATCCCAACGGTCCTATAGATAATTTTTATCTAGGTTTACTAAATCCTACTCCTAACCCTAGTGTACATAAGGCTATTTCGTATTGTATTTAATGCAATTGAATGCAAGATATGAATATTGGAATGTACCTATATAGGTATAGTTAGATACTGTATTTGGGAGATAGTAGGGAATTTAACGTAATTTACAAGCATTTGCAGATACGAATTAGGAATAAAAAATAAAAAATAAAATTCGATTAAATGTTCAATTTATATGGGAGGATGGGAATGTATTGGCATACAGCTTGTTTTTACTCTCAGCACTTAATTTCCAAAGCATGTGATATATATCAAGTTTGACCAAATTCGGTTGAACTGGGCCGTTGTTATTTGTTTGAGCCTTCCCAATGTTTCCAAAGAATGTAAAATTACCATAATTACAAATCTGTATTGCTGGAGTCAATCAACTAAAAGTTACAGAGGAAAAGATGAATTTCCAAATACTTGAGAAGTACACGGTGGTGTTTGCAATGATCTCCCTTTTTATTCTAAGATCTTACTTTGGCAAACTCTCAGCACGTAGCAAATTTGATTAAATTTAATGCTATTGAAGAAGATATATGAGCCAAAGAATGTATGGTTTTAATAAGTCATTTGTGTGGGAGAGAATTTTTCATATTCCTCAAGCCAATATAAGGGGCAACAATTAATACACTGCAACCATGGGAAATACCAGAAGGTCCAATTTTTGGCAATTTCCCTAATCCATGACTTGAAATATTATTACCACTGGCCAAATTTTGTTACGATATGTACAGATTTGCTTAAGCTGTCACTTACCAGACGTGTAAGTAGCCTGAACACAAACAGACGGGTGTGGCCCAATCACCTCAAAAAGACCTGAAGCGAATTTCGTGTTAAGGCACCCTAGGTAACATATGAAATACATTGTAATATACCCTTAACCAATGGTTAAGGGCATAAAAAACATTTACCTTAATAATAAATGATTGTTTTAGGGCTGTATATTAGAGTATACGCGTATATAATTGAAGCTGAGTTAATGCTTTATTATTATTTCATTAACAAGTTACAGTTAATCTTATATCAATACAGGCAAAAACAATATGTATGAAATACATATGAAAGTTGTATCGTAAATTTTAACGGTTCTTTAAGTCGAAACAAAGATTTCTGAACCCGAAAATTTTTTATCTAGCCGGTGACCGACTTCTAACACCTTGACATTAATTTTTAAAAATTTTGAAATTGTATATAATCAATTATAATGATCGTTATCGCTGAAATGTAAACTGTCTTTTTAAATAGCAAAAGGTTTTATCACATCTCCATGTGTTTTATTTGACAAGTATCCGGTTTTATGTAATTAAGTGCAGCAAATCCATTCGAAAATAGACATTTCTAGTAAATTACGCCAAGTATTGCCCAAAACGGTTGTCCTTGTAGCGAAATACTTTCTATGCCTAGTCGGAAACCCCGTAGACTGGAAACATGCTGTACGCAATATAAATTTAAAATGTAAACTTAGTTATGTGTTCAGCAACTTAAAGTGATAAATTGTGCGGCATAAATTAATAGTTGACAATACAACCCCAACAAAAAACTCATTTGCTCTGTAACTATTGTATTGGACAGATTGGAAGTTGCTTCCAAAAAGATATGAGTGGAGAATAAAATTATTATAATGAGGATTTCTAAAAAACTGGAATCTTCTCGACGACAGCAAAATCACAGCAACTAAAACAAAAAAAAACAAGATTGACAACAAAAATACATGCATCATCAACGACGTCCGCTGTAGGAGCTGTGGCGGCGGTATCAGCGGTACAAAATTTGCAGTAACAACAAACCAGACAAAATAGTGGGACCCATTCGTATGTATCAATGTGAATCAACGCCCATAATGTTATGGTAAAATAAACATCATAAGCACAACAACAAGCGACTAGAACAATAACAAAGTCAACAAATTTTTAAAAGTAGCTGGCAACAAATGTAACTCCGTGGACAAAATAATACACGAGGATCCCTGCAAAAGGTCATAAAGTAAAAATATGAATGACACCTAGCCTAACACAAGGAGAGCGTCACAAAACTCTCTAATAGCACTATGTAATTTTCACAAGAGCATTCCACTTAACCGCGGGCACGTGAGTTTTATGTGAGTACTGCCGTGGAGGCCTTACCCACAGTGCGGCTTAATACGATGGGATATCCAAGCGCATTTGGGCTATCTGGGAATAGGAGTGGACAATTATGGAGCAAGCTACCGCAACTGTTAGCTCTTTATTCCAGAAAGAAGATACCAAATTGAGTTTGTCAAGTTGGGAATTACCAGGCCTGTCTGAACCCACCTGAGACCTTTAAGATACAGATATGAATCCCTGTCACCAACGGTAACTCTAGTCAGATCTTGTAGCATAACTACTGCTACACTACATAACAGTTTCAACCCCCTGTAGTCCAGCTATTGGTGCTTTTGCAACGAACAGCAGCTGCCACCGTCAAGCTAAACAAGACTGCGGGATAAAACCTCCAACTATTCCGAAATAGCCTTTTACATGCATTTAGACATCTCTCTGGGTATACTATTCACACCCGGTGACTTCCTAGATCTAAACACCGCCATGCTTTTAATAATTTCTGTTTATGGTAGGAGGTGAGGCCAGAATCTAAGAGATCAAAGAGAACTTCCTCAGCAGAGCGAATACAAATTCTCTCCAGGAAGTTAAAATGGTGTCAGTATCAATAATTCCAGAAATGTCCACATTCCTATCCTTCCCTCTCCAAATGCAGTTGATGTGTCTCCAGGGATCTTCTCCATACTTAAACCCACGCCAATCTGACTCTTAATTGTTTATAAACATTTTCTTACATTCATGAACCCCGACTCTGCGTACGCCAACTTATTCTGCTTCCAGTATACCGTAAGAAAGAGTTTCAATTATCATTATTATCTGATGTAAAACTTAAGAAAAACCGATCAGGTAATAATATCCTTTCAGTTCTCTTGATTGTACTGATTATCATATATTTGTTAATTAAACGCACCATAATGTACTTTATGGAAATGGTAAGAAATTATCCAAATTTATATACATTTGTAAGGGATCACCTTAGCGGTAGAGATGGCTAATGAATAACAATATGAAGCCCACACGAGCTCCTTTATTATATGAATTAATGTAGACTTCTCTGCAACAATGTTTTATAAATCTACATTATTTTAAATAAGAATGGTAAAAATGACTGCCCATTATCTTGTTAAGATTGTTTAAAATTTTCGCGATGTGGGGACAATACTTTTTCTGAACTTTTCTATTCGAGTAACATGGTTTACGGAATGCCTTGACGGTAACCCATTCCTCAAAATATGAACCAATTTAGACCCCATCTTTTTATCCGTTCTTGGAGGAATGTGAGTATTTATCATCTGATGCAGCAAATCAAAAATGTAACACCTGGAGGGAAACTTTAAAAGCACAAAGCTTAAATTGATTAAATGTGTTTTAAGACTTTCTAAGTTAATTGCACGACGCCAGTACATGACATGCAGTTGATTGCCTGTATGTATGGGGTGCCACCCATACAAAATGAGATATTAACCGAATTTAAATTTTTCTTTGTAATTTCCCGATGGTGGCCTGCGATAATTTAAATTGTTGGCCACAATAATGCTTTATTCTAGTTGATATTTTTTTTTAATTTAATCGATTTATCATTCCCTTTGGGTACCTTCTGCGCAAATGACTGACTTAACTAACATATTCTTAGATTCATATCTTCAAATTGATTCCACCAAATTTCCTGGTTCTGAGATTGAATTGTGTTGCAACGTCACATTACGCTTTTGTATACAAAGATATACCTTTGCTTCCTTTATTGTGTAATAAACCAGAACGATATTTAGTTTCTAATCATTCGAAAGGCTCCTTTTATTAATCTGCATACTTTCACATGGACTCAACGGGGATTGTAGTTCACCCGACCAAAATTTCTGTAACATTAAAGGCGTAAAATCGTATGATCTTGGTGGCTAACTGACGTCGCCAGAACGCAAAATTACACTTTTTAGAAACTTCTCATGCAATAGGCCAAATTCGGTCTTGTTAAATCAAGTTTGAATCACCACTTTTGCTGAAGGTTTTAACCATTTTTACGCGTTATTCGGTTGTTAAAGGATCCATATTTGTAAATGGCAAATCTTTCACTAAATAAACTCTTCAGATGGCAGGCATTTCACTGCTGACAGCCTTGCCAGGTCGGTGGTTTTGAAAGCACAAAATGTATAACCCGTTATTTTTGTAACTGCAATTTATATACATGGCTGTCACCGCACTTATTCCATGATACAAAAAAATAAACAAAAAATTCAAAAATTCACCACTGGATAAGTAAGATAAAATACTGGATAAAATAAGTGCTGGTACATCGCCCAGTGCGTGTATGAACTTCGACCCGGTTGAACGTATGACTATAAAACTCGTCACCATAGAAATTTTGTATAGGTATACAAAATAGAAATACGAGTGTATGTGATATAGAAATATATATGAAATTGAATGTTTGTACGTTCGTATATTTGTATTTTTCGCATGTCTCCTAGGAATCATAGGCTGTGTTGGGTTTTGATTGGACAAATGGAAGTGGTGTTAGCCACAGAAATAGCAATTTGGAACGACCATATCCATTGAACTATGTGTATGCAGAAGATATTTAATAATAAAATAAATATGTCGAAGTAAAAAGCGAAAGATGTCCATAGTACTCGACACATCGTCATGTAAATGTAACAGTATGTTTCTATCTAAAACTGTCTATCTACTATCAAAATTGTTATATGCTAAGTAGATTAAAATGAAATAAAAATTTGGATGGTCGTATCAAAAATACGGGAATTTGTCAGAACAAAAAGTTGGGGATGCCACACCCCTCTTAATTAACTCGCTCTGTGATAGTCATAAAAAGTTAACAATAAGTTATTATCAATCACGAAGTTGTCGTATGCAATATTAAGTAAAGATTAAGTAAACGGTGTCGCGCAGCCCATACGCCTGAACATTTTTAGCTCCTCTATGTCGTGAACAATAAATAGTATTTATAACACTTGGTGTGCTGAACTGAACGCCCTTTTCAACAAACCACTATAATGGTCAAAGTTACTGGTCGATCGTTGTAAAATTTACGTAGAGTATTGCTATCAATAACAAAATTATCATAACCTACATACTTATGTTAGGTTAAGATTAGGAAATGGCACTGCCCGCACAACGATTTAAAAGGTTATATATCTTGAACTATTAGCGGTATGAATATCTTTTGATATAGAAATCAACATGTCCTACCAAAATGTGAGCAGTACCACACTTCTTTTTGAAAAACACCGAGTAAATCGGTATTTAGGCTATGATATGTCGGGGTCATAACGCTGTCGCGTAAATGATATTTATTAAATACCAGACCAATAACAAAAATTTGCATTTGAATACAAAATAAATATATTTAATAAATATCGCATTAATCATACGAAAGTGGTATTTATTGCAAAACCGAAACTACTAAATATAGACCTGTCTCACAGTTTGTTTACTTAAATCTGATAGCAGAGTTCTGTAAGTTTAAGTCCGTCATAATTTGCCTGAATTTTTGCTAAGATAACTAATTTGGAAATATTATAACAAAGCAAGGAAAACGTATTTCTGTACCGTTTTAGTAATAAAATACACATGCCTTTAGATTTTTTTTCTTTTACAATATTTAAATTCCCCCGACTTTCGTTATTCTTCGTGTGATTGCAATTTGTTTGTTTCCTGCATCGCATTAACCATTTCAAACAATTGGACAATCTGTCCATGAGCTAATTTTTCGTACACCACTTTTGAAATTTTTTATATTATTATTTTTCTCCTTCGAGAAAAGTATAAAGTTTATACAAACCTGACCGCAAATGAATGTTTTGCATTATTTTTATCAAAATTGTAGGAAAACAAGTGAATTTCTTTCGGTATATTTCATATGGAGACCAACTTGAACCAACAATGAAAGCCGGCTATTCATTCACAACTCCGAAGATATGCTGATTGGATGCTAAAGAAACAGGCTTTCAGTGCTGATTTTTCGAACAAAATTTTCTTCAGCGATGAAGCTTATTTCTCACATATATAAGCCCGTAGAACCTAAATCTGGTTAAATGAGATATTTATTTAAAAAATATGTGGTTGTGGAACCTGAAATAAATGAGTTTATTCTTACTTCGGGTTGTATTATAGTCAGATTATCTCAAATTGCTAGAACCGATACACACAGAATTCGGCACCCTATTGTGGTGCTTTTACTTGAACATGTTGGCCAAGAACAATTTTTTTATTTTTTAATGTAACAGTTAGGTTGCGCCAAATTTCGTATTTCTATCCTTAAACAAAAAAATTGTGTGTTTGAAATATTTTCTATCGTGCATAGTATGGAATTGAAAATGGGCGGTATAGCATTTCTTTTGTTATGTCTCGGTAGATTTGATAAAAATAAATTAGTATTTCATACACACTATACAGATATTAAGAATTTACCTAAGCTTCCACTGATTATAAATTTGGAAAAAATTGCAACATTTTCATAGCACCACATCACTGACTTGCAGGTGATTAAAAACTGTCGTCACTATCCTCGTTTATCTACAAAAAAAAAAAAAAATCATTACAAAAAGGCAAATAGCCAATACTAAGTAATATTCATATGTGGAAGCATTTAAAAGATACAAAGGAAATGATGCAGTTTTCTGTAGATGCAATAGCACCAGGAGCAGTTCCATAAAACATGGAGCTAAATTGTTATGTCACAGCGGCAAATACTGTCTGTCGTCCAGCTCAAGTGCAGATTTCTTAGCTTGAATCAAGCAAGTGGCTGCATATTTGCCGACGTCTTTTCATTTCTTTTACGTTATAAAATGACCAAGATGATGGCGGAATGATAAGGCAATTCGTTTTAGTTTTATATTTTTGCATTCTAAATGTTGCGACGAATATGCCATAAAAAATTGTTAAAGCACACAACATTAAATGCATAAAAAATTCGATGACAACTACAGCTACAACTGCTAACCGGATGATGTTTTGTTGACTTAAACTATGCTTAGTGGCTACTAAACGGCTTTTTTGTCCTCAGAGCAAACATCGTCATCATCATCATCTTGTTGCAACAAGTACAACAACGGGAGCATGTTGCTTATGGGTAAAACCGCCAATGGTTTCATCATCTAACTCCCCAATCAGTCGATTGTCTTTTGACGGGCACTGCAATGCGGAGGCTCCGGGCAATTGCGTTGGTGTTCATATGTGCGGAGTGGATGGTAATGGTGCGCTAGGCATGTGTCTCAAAATAGTCCTTTTTTCATAAAATATTAGTGTAGTGACAGTTTAATTATGTCTGCCAAAATAAAAAAAATGTTCAAATACATAAATTAAATCTTATAACAGATTATTTCGGTGAAATAAAATGCCACAAAATTATATTTATAAGACTTGGCATGAAGTGAAGGGCATGTTAGTACATAAAAATGGCAACGAAAATCCAAAGTGTGAACTCAACGGATAACAGGTCGTATTATATTGAAGAGGATTAAACTTTAACGAAGATTTCGGAATTAGTCGATTTTACCAAAGACTAGGCACAAATTTCTAATTAGAATCAAATTTATAAACAAAAATTGTAAACTGTAAATTGTCAAAACCTACAAAGTAAGAAATAAATAATTTGCTTGGTACCGCTCGAATTTATGTTATTGAATAACTTTAAATTTGGTTGAATTTTCTGGTTGCACTATCTAAATATGCTGATAAAGTTTCTAAGGGTTTTACGGAAGTTTATTTAGTTTCAGTCTTATTATATGGGGTTATCCATTTAGTGGTTTCAAAATCGCCGGTCTAGCAAGTCGTTAAATACAAGTCATTTGAAGTCTTATTTGTTTAGTGAAAAGGTTGCCATTTACGAATCATTCTTTCAACATTCGAAGAACACGTAAAAATAGTTAAATCTTACTCCAAGTGTGATTCAAACATGGGCTTTCGATCGGTCAAAATTTTCCTCAGCAATGAAGCTCATTTCTCATTCGGTGAAAATGAAAAATGAAAAGAAATAGAAAGAGAAGGTTTTTCGCTACATTGTTCAATTATTTTTTCCTGAATACATGATATAGGGCTGACATAACTGTTCTTTAAATGTTTGATTTTTCTGAAGTTTCCATATTAATGCCAATGTGTGACGGATGTACGTTTCAGAATCAATCTTTGTTTTAGTTATATTTAGAATGTATAAGTGGAAGTCAAAACTGAATATAATTTCGACTTGATAGTCATAATGAAGTTCTCCAGCTCCTGAGCGCCGCAAGGTGAAAACAAAAACCGCGAAAGAAATTTCAGTCTGGTGAACTGACTTCTAACTAACCTTATCCTAAATGTTAGTTTTATAAGTTGTTTAACAAGTTAAAGATCGGAAATGTTTAGGGTTTTATTCATAGAAAACACAAAAATAGCTTTAAAAGGGCATGTTGTTATTGTACGTTTTAGTACTTGTTCAAAGTCTCATAAGAAACGTGTTCATAAAGAGTATTTCAGCTGTTGAACAATAAACAACCCTTTTATTGCCTTTTTCCATTTTCCGACTCTGTTGACATGTAATTTGAACTGATGTGATGTGCAAACAGAGTAACCAGTAATAGATATAGCAAATAATATTCAAATTTGTATATAACACACTGACAAACAAACAATATTGGAATGAAATATTTAATAATTGTAACATAAAGGAAACTAACAAAAAAAAAAAAAATACGAATTTTCATACAGTTTTGTAAATCTTTGGCTGTATTTAAGGGCAAACGTTCAATAAAAACGGCAATCTTACAGAACATTTAACAAAGGAATTTTTGGTTTATGAATACAATTTCTGGGTACGACTTTATTAATCCGGTATTAAACACACGTTTTATACATTATAATCATATATTTTATATTGCATCCATATCACCCAATTTGTTTAAAATGAAATTGGTTATCGATCCGTTAAAGATGATAGCAAGGCCGTCTGAATTACAGGCCGATGATGCCGCCGGATCTCAATTTGCACTTAAGAGTGAGCTTCTGTTGATTTATTGGCACTTGGTGGATCTCGTTTGGTTTAACGTCGTCCTAAACATTTGAAATAATAATGATCGCTGAAAATGATTTCGTCGATCACCATTGCCAAAAGATAATACGCATTTTGATAAAGAAAAGTTTTATCAGTTGCACGCGTTGACCGACGCCATGTTTATACGGTGATTTTGTTCACTACTTAGAATATGAACTACGGTGCAAAAACTGCTAACATATTATGGCTTTTAGAAAATGAACCGGTTTGTGAGTTATGACAGAATGACTTTTTCACTTTCACATACCAAAAATCCTGTCTGGTAGGTTAAAAATAGATTTCAAGAAAATTGAATCTTGTAATTAGAAAAGTGAAGAATGTGTAAACTGTAAAAACTGCACAAGGCGTCCGTTAACTGTCGTTGTCCCCGACAGTCATTACAAATTTTTTACGCAAAATCTCTATATATATAAAAATGACTTGATATGTTTGTTTGTGATCGCTAATCTCAAAAACTACTGCTCCGATTTGGACCAAATTTTATGTGCATGCTCTATGGGCCGTGAGGAGTGTTTCTGTGTAGTTTGAAGTT
>JAHXMU010000481.1:1546136-1560998 GCA_019455685.1 Philornis downsi
TGTGTAGTTTGAAGTTCGTCCGACAGATGGCGCAGTATTTAGTTTTTTTTTGGTGTTTTGCCCGCTAGAGATTAGCGCGATAACCGTATGCTCCGCTAGCGTTGGGTGCTTAATCTATGTGTAGAGGCGTTAATTAGGCCAATACCGAATCATGCCTTACCTATTTTCGTAAAAAAATAAAGTTACAAAAGTTAATATGTCTACTTTTTAATCACAATTTGCGCGATAAGCCTATGCTGTGTTTTGCTGAAAACGTTGGGTCTTTAATCAGCGTGTAGTGGCGTTAATTAACCGCGTACCGACTCACATCTAAAATCTTTCCGCGAAAAAATAAATTAAAAAATATCACTATTTTTTAAACTCTATCAGAGAGATGGCGCAGTAGTTACTTTCATTGTGTTTTGCCTGATAGAGATTAGCGCAATTACCATATGATCGCAATAACCATATGATCGTTAAGCGTTGAGTGCTTAACCGGCGTGTGGCGGCGTTAAGTATCCCGACACCGACTCATACATAACCTCTTTTCGTGAAAAGTGTGTGGGAGTCAAACGACTCTTGAACTGTTAGTGAAAGTAAATAAATTGAAGAAAATTGAAGAAAGTTAACAAGCAACAGGTAAGACAATAAAGGGCAGCCTCCCTACCCTAACAATACCAAACAACAAAAAATTTAACCATAAAGAACGTATATTGCAGTACAAAATGCCACGCTCACGTGCAAATATTGGTCGCCGTGCACGCCACACAAATAATATGAGAGTGGTGCGCTCACAGCAGACACAAGAGGAGCGGGCAGAATACAACGAACAAGTCAGGAATCAAATGTCACTTTTACGCGAAATACGGAACGACGAACAATGTGCTGCGAGAAGAGTCTCCAGAGCAGCAATGCACAATAACAATCGCATTAATTTTATGCGTCTTGCATTTTATTACGATCCGACAATTGATTATAACGCACATCCCAATATTAATATCGGTAGCATGGATCAATTATGTGCCCATTGCAAAGCATTTAAATTTAAAAAGGAACCACCAGGCTTATGTTGCGCAAATGGCAAAGTAAAGCTGCCAGAACTAAGCCAACCACCGGAACCATTACTTTCATTGGTGTCTGGAACAACACCACAATCAAAACATTTTCTAACCAATATACGAGGTTATAATAATTGCTTTCAAATGACGTCATTTGGTGCTGACAATATAGTTACTGATTAGCGATCACAAACAAACATATCAAGTCATTTTTATATATATAGAGATAACAAAAAACATTGATTTTGATTTTCTTCAAGAGGCAGTTAAAAAAAAAAAAAAAAAAAAAAAAAAAACGATATTTTATAAAGTAAGTCCAATGTAAGAAAATGATGTAAAATCTGTACCTTTGTAGGCAGGAATTGTTACGTGTGCTCCCCAGAATGCACCGCTGGCTCAGGATGGATCGGAACCACCAATCTGCACATACAATGGCTGCTGGGCGAGACGAAGTTCGGCGGGTCGGCTAGTATTTTTATAAAAAATAATTCTCCATACTATTCTTAAATAATATAGAAAATGCTCTTTGGTTTAAGCAAATTATATACTGTAACAGTACGCGTAGTTGTGACTAAAAACTCGATTCGAAAAAAAGAACAATGTGCAGATTGCCTATGAAACCAAATTTGTTGAGAATACCAAATATTGTTCCATTCGCGATATTCGCCAATATTTATGTATCGTATTATGTATTATATGAAAATTTTATTCTTCCATGTGGCTGAAGATAAACTACAAAATATATGACGGAAAACATGGTCGTTGGTATTAGTATGTTACAACAGATGAAGTAATTTTGCGAAAACTTATTTCTTAATTGTAAGCTACATTTGCTCTTAAAGAATACCCAAAACGTCAATCCGATCGATAGAACCGATCGGCAGAAAATCAATAAAATTGAAAATAATCCAAATAAATTTATTAAGCAATAATTTGTGTCAAATTATGTATCTTTTTTCAAAGAGGCTCGACCGTAGAAAAGAGCCTTAGGGTACTTCACAAATTAGTTGGTTTGGCAACAATCAACAGGCTTTCTAAACTGTCAAGCAAACGACAAACAAAGGCAATTCCTTTACACCATACTTCCACATTCAGTAAACTTACACGCATTCTATTTTGAAACGAACTCAACGGAACCTACAGTTTAACGACGATTCCGGACGTCACTGCGTGAAAAGCCTTTACAAGATTTGTCGATCACTCAACTACTCAAAGTAATCGTCAGGTCGAGTCTAATCGTGGTTAGTCGTGTTCTAACCATCGCGTCACAGTCGGTCACCAAGCTGAAAACAGTAAATTATAAATAAAAAACAATTATAATAAGCAATAATATTTGTAAATTATTATTTTGCTACCTTTATTGTGGTTTAGGTCACAATATTTATTGATAAGAACGTACGATTATCACGACAATTCCTCCAATCTGCGCATTTTCGCAGCAACGTGGAAGGACGTTCGGTAAAGATATATGTGAGTCAGTTTGCCTGGTTGAAATTTCTACATTCGTTTCAATATTATTTTTTAAAAATTTGTTAACTACTTTGTGTAAAATATTTTTATTATAATATTAGTGGAGATGGATCTTTTATATCAGTGGAAAATTTAATTCAGTTGTTAATAAATTGTTCAAATTTACTGGACGATCAAAATTACTGAATGGTCATTGAGAACGCTTTCCACTGAAATTTGAGCCTGGTATACTTGGTACGACGAGTGTAACTTTTACAATTGTAGACGAACCAGAGCACTATTTTTTCAATACTGTAAAATAACAGCACAAGAGCCGCCATTTTGTAATTATACAGTCGCATCGATCTGCTGTTTTTGTGTTGGATTGTTAAGTTTGGGATTTTTATAGGGCTATGTTGCCATACAAGTATGTTGTTTGGAAAAATGTTTATCATCGTTGTATTTCAACAAGGAACTATTTAGTAAGTCTTCGCGATATTCACCTTGCGCCTGAGCCACGTTTCGAATAACTTGAAACGCTTTTAACCAACGAGCATAAAAAAGTATAGACGTGTCTGCAAATCGCTTACTAAATTCAATTTTCAACTTAGTAGTGCTACATTTTAATGGTTTTCAAAAAGCATCGATCTATATATAAAACTGAGGGAAAAGAGTCATTCTCAAACAAATTTGCTTCCTCTGGCTGCGGAACTTTGTGTAATAATCCCGCATGTAGTGAACTCCGAAATAGCTCTTATACTTCTAGTCTACAATTCGATTGGTGTCTGCAGCGCGTATATTCCCAGTAAAAAAAATTTGAAGCACTCCAACAGAAAGAAAATGTTGGTGACAAAATAGCACAAAGCCCGATTCTCCATTTGCAACACATGTGTTTCCAGAATTCTTCCCATAATATAAATATTGAAATAATGATATATAACAAATATAATACTATAGTGTAAATACAGAAATAATAATGTAAATATAGAATGTAGTAACAATAACGCTACTATCGGAAAAATTACGATTTGAAGTAATAAAAAGTTTTATTTTCAATGGGAAGTTGTCCTCCCTGGGAAAGTTATTTTAAGCATGAATTCTCAATACAACGATGTTAAGTAAAAAACGAAAGTTTAACAACTAATATGCAGATATGTAATTCTGGTTTGTAAAACTTGGTAGAATTTGTAGAAAAATCAATGCAATAACCTCTCATACAAATTGCCGATTTTCCGAAATTCAATCGTTCATCTGTAATTTCTAATCGGCAAGCTGTAGTAACTTAGGTTTTTGTTCAATACATTGATTTGTAATTTTCTATATACCTTGAAAAAAATTAAACAAAAACTTCGCCCATTATGTAGCTCTTAGCTCCATATCTTACAAGCAGTTATGCTGAATATTGTCAAATCTGGCACGCGTTGCGTTTAGTGAAGTAAGCTCTTGGAACGAACACGGAGGGCATTATCATTGTGGTACCTCCTACACTGCACTGCAATGACTGGACTTACTTACATTTTTCGCAGTTATAACCCATCGTAAAATTTTGAAGAAAATCGACCGGTAACCACGCCCTCTGTAATAACTCCCATACAAATTAAATAATTCTACTTATACCTATATATTTCCAAAATCATATCTTTCATTCACACATCACGCATTTACCAAATTTTGTTCCGCGAATGAAGATGGAATGGATTGCGCGCATCTAAGGGTACCACATGAATGGCTGATTTGGCGAAAATTCTTCTTCTTAACAACAAAAGTCAATGATCCCTCTACAATTTCCAAGCAATGGAATTTAAAAAGTTATAAGTTTACTTCTTCGACTGTGTCTTAATTCAGATTTAACACGTTCCTACTGGCATCCCCCACTCTTTTCCACCAAAGTAAACGTTTGTTGAGCGAAGGTATTTGTAAGACAGTTCACCTGCCTGAAATTTGTTACTCAGCTCAAGAATGGACATTGATCATTTTCACCGATAACCACTGATGCGAAATATCGACCATTTATCTGGAAACAAGAATTTAGCCGATTTTCCGCAATTTTTATATTGTGGCGCCAAGACGATTTGCTTTCGCGAAGAAAGCATCTTGCCCAGGACACATTCGATCACCGCGATTAATGTTTGTATCTTCACCTGAAGAAAAGGAGGAGGGATTGTAAAAGGACTATATCAATCCACCCCTTCTAGTACTTTCCATATTCGGAAATGTAATTTTCAATTTCGTTTGTAAGTCAGTTTACCTGAAATTTCTGTACTATTTTTTAATTCACTGCATTCAAATACCGAAATTGGTGTTAGTATAAATCTCAAGACAAACATTTTTTAAGCGATCGTTTTTGCTGATTTTCAACACAGAAATCGGATTAACTTTAATTTTTGTGCCATAATATGTTCGACAGTGCTTTTGTTAACCTGTGAAATGAAACACAAATCTACAATTTTTCAAATATCGGTTGCATTATCTTGATTAGAAATCACAGAGGAATGATTTCCAAACATTTTTAAATTTGTATGAGAGGTACCAGAATGGATATGTCAATGTGGTCCGTTTTCCCTCTAAATCACTACCATCCCAAAGACTGAACATGTACAAAATTTGACTAAAGTTTGTGAAACTACATAAAAGATGTGAATATAAGAATATATTGGTTAAATTAAATTGGTTATTAGTTTGGAGATATCGATTTTTTCAAGTTTTGCCGCAAATTATAAATGAATGTAATGTTATGAATGTTATGTAAACTTGGGCCACGACGAGGTGCTGATGAATAGTTACAGGGGGTTAGTGAATTTCAGATAATCTACATGGTAAATTTACATGGGAAGTACGTAAAGTGGTGGTCCAATATATCCTATTTTCAACACTTGGCTACGATCTGGGAAAATATTAAGCTGTGCCAAGTTTCAAGAAGTTCTAAAAAGTTATCATGTCCACCAGCCGGATAACTAACCCTACAGTTAAATATTGTTGTTAAATATTAAGTAGTTATACAAAAATATGACAAATTGTATTTCCTATCCACATTGCAACTGATGAACCCGTCCAGATCACAGATTAATTCGGGTTAGTCGGGTTCTCGCAGTATTAGATACGATTTACGTTTGGATTGAATAGAAAATTGTTGACGGTTGCGTTTCAATTTGAATAAACCTTGAAAAGAAAATAAATGCTAAAATCATGGAACTTCGCAGGACACTGTAAAAAATGTATTAAATCAGCCTCCTCCTGCGCACAAATCAAGAGATACTATCGTTGTCATCTGCAACTTGAACATGCGTGGCGGCGACAATTAATGCCGAACGATGAGTTTTCAGCCACATATTCCACATATCGCTTTTGCGGATGCCTTCGCCAGTGGTGTTCTCGTTATTGCTGCAAAGTTCAAGCTGTATCTTATATGTTGACTTCCCCCACTTTAAGAATTATTGTTATTATATGCCATATAAACAGATAAAAATCACAGTTGTTCAGTTTTCTGTAGACACAAAAAACAAAACCCGCAATGATAAACTGTTCATTTACACACACTTAAAATGAGGAAATCTATAGCAAGGGCATCATCCACTGTTGGATAAAAATATTCCCATCGTATACCCAGTTCAGATGTATGTTTCACATGATAATGGTAATGTTGTGTTAAGTAAATCTTTGAATTTTTATGGATGTCACTTCTGTACAATGGTTGGACGAAATGACGACTTTTGCAGAGGAAAACGATGAGATACCCTACATTTCGTTAACAATTTCCTTTATACTAATAATAATTACGTATATCACAAAAGCCGTGGAGTTCTGCACTTCAAGCTGAGCACCGCGATCCACTATGGTTACTATTATATTATAGTGTCGAATATCCGGTTATCGGGGATTTAGTCAACATAAAAAAACGGGTATACCGGTTACTTTCCAGTTTTCTCTGTGTTAAAAGTTAGAAGGAAAAATACACTATTACTACACAAAAATATAAGCGACCATATCTCACAAACAGCTGGAGATACATACATGAATTTTTTTTTATTGGCAAATAAATGTTAAGCGCTATGAATAGCTTATCCCTTGAAACGAAATTCATACAATTTTAAGAATACTGAATTATTTACTGAGCAAGATTACAATAGGAAAAGATTGAGCTCAAAGTCATTTTATTGATAATTCAATGCAGGCTATATTTTGGCTATGAAGTCGATTATTATAATAATATAGAAGATGTTTTGGTCCCACTTTAATGATTTCATTGCAATGCACGCCGGGTCGGCTAGTATATTATATTGCTTATTTGTATAATATTTTTATAGCTTTATTCCTTCGAGTAAAGAAGAAAATGTAGCTCCGAGAATCAGGCGCTTAAAGTGCCATTTCATGTGTTTTTAACCAAGTTTCAGGTAGACGACCAGCGCCGAATCGAACGAATCGTCGTAAACCTTTATAAAACTTATAGAAATTCGGCTCTACCTAATTTTGCACGATCATAGTCGAGGATTGTGAATACAGTATATCGATTCATTCCTTCTTGTACCTCCCACACAAATTGACCCTTTTTCTACAATATAATATTTCCCTAAAACTCCTATTTCGTAGAGTCCAGCAGCTTACATTTTTGTTTATTACACTATTTTGTAATGCTTGGCTAATTTTGACCGATTGGTCCATTCTAAATACGGATTTAACTTATTTATTGTTATTTTCATGTTATGCATTCAGTTGCGATAAATTCGATCGAATTTGGTCCACGTTAAGCGATTTTAAAATTTACTACGATAGTTATATAATGTGTCTTATTGCCACGCACTAGAGTTTAGTCCATTGTATTGACTTAAAACTTGGTCGAAATCTTCTAGTACCTGCCACATAAATGACCGATTTAGCACACAAATTCCAAGCTTAATAGCTTTCAGACACTAGTATTGAATATAGGGAAATTTGCGAGACATCTGGGAATGAAAATGGACTGCATTGTCAAATCCATTTTGCTAGCTGCCACACAAATTGACCATTTCATCTATATTAGAATTTTCTACTGTAATACCTGATTCTCATACGGCAGTAATTAAGGTTTCTATTAATTGCATGCAAAAAAGGTCGGATAATCATAGTCTCCAATACAAATTACCAAATTTAATCCATATGTTTCAATATACATATGTGAGTTGTTTGACGTACTATTGAGTATGAACTGAACCAAATCCAATAAGAAATTATTAATAAACTTCTCAACGACGGCTTGTGCCAGTTTCGGAAATTTCGGCATAAAAATATATTTTCATTGATTGAAAGATATAAAATTGTATTACCTGCAGATTCGCACTTTCACCATTGTTTTCATAACCAATAGCTGAAGGCAGGAACTCTCATAGTAGTATTTTTTGGGAAAGATGACTTTTGACCAACGACATGTATTTTAGGCACCTGTTTATAATTTATAATTTCTTAGTCTGTAGATTTTTTTAGGTAAATTAAAATCACGTCGAAAATGCATCTGTAAAAGTATTATACAATATAAAATTTGCATTCTGTTATTTTTTTCCGCCTTTTCTGTTTTAGTGATTTGTTTAGGACAGTAACGAACCTTTCTCAAACAGACACTTTTGAATCAATTTTCATTAGAATTTAACTGCATTTAGGACTCAAGATTAGTTGAATCTGGGACTAATCTCATTGAACAGCCGTCATATAAATGAAACAGTCGAATGTGAGTTCATCATTCCTAAGCCATACATCGGAATTTTATTACATTTTGCCCCAATGTCTCAGATTTCAGTGTAATTAATGTCACAGTATCTCTATTTCATATGCTTTTAACACAGTTTGTTCTCTGTCTGATAAATATGGAAATCTAAATAAATCCATCTGTTCGAATAGTAAATTACAGATCTGCGTTATCCGGATTAAAGCTCCACGCAGGAGTGAATTCTCATAATACTGCTAATGTCATGCGTCACGAGTGAGGGGGGCCTGTCCAGTAAAAAAAGCATATGATAAAAGGACTGAATTCACATTTCGGTAAATGGAAATTTTCCATTGTTTTTCAAAACAATAGTACCATTAACATGATTTTAGTTTTTTATTAAGTTTCAAGATAATATTTCTACTAGCATTTATACATTATCGCTAACAGATAACAGTAAATTGCCAAATTTAATGTATTTATAGTTGGCTGAATGAATACCTATTTCTGTCATTGCCAAAATACTATCAGCAGTGCCCTTAACTGTTTTGTCAATCAAAAGAAACACACGGTACAGATATTGAAAAAGATACCGCAATTCATTCATTTTTTAAGGAACGGGCCTAATTGTGGGCATGGTTTCAATGAAAATAAATTCCTTTGTGTCATTTTCAATATGAACCTTAGCTTTAATGACTTTGTGCAGGCAAAAATTGCATAATAAAAAAATTTTAGGTTTGTTTGTATAATATTTTTCTCATACCAACCTCGGCTTTTAAGTTTCTAAGTGCGTTTAACAATATCTAATACTGAACAGAAATGAAATATGTACTAATGATAATTTTTTTTCTTAAGCAAAAATTATGAAAGAAATATGTTGAACTTCTGTCAATGAAAATAATTATGGAAGTGAATTATATTAAAATTATTGATACGCATAATGCAGATAGCTTCAGTACTCTGAATCTCGTCCTACTCGTATATAAATGAGATTGGGTTACGCTAGATGGCGTCAAAAAGAACTAGATTTCGTACATATCAAAAATTCTCAGACTGACAGGCAGTCACGCGCAATATTGGTATCGTTGATACTGTTTCGATCAAGTCCAAAAACATTCCACTTCTTACACATCCACTTTACAATTCGACCTTGGCACCAAGAGAAAAACTTGTAGCAAACTATCAATAACAGTGTTGCATATTTTAATTTGGGACCCTTTGCAGAATTTCACAAGCAGCCTGAGTCTTCCGACACTGAGGAGGTGTTCCCTGGTAATGCTATCGGACATCTGGTGCATGATAGCTTATAAAAGAAGTCGTCTACTTTGAATAACCTAAATGGAATGTTAACACCTATGAGTCTTTAATAAGCAGATAATACCAGTCACTGACAATAAAATAATATACTATGAAAATACGAAGACAGCGTCCCCAAAAATCGACAACACCTGCAAAAGATATGCGCCTAGAATATCCGGATCATATATAGAGAATCTAAATTTGTTCCAATTGTCAGATATCCTTGACAAGTATAAACCTGACATCATCAGAAAGTGCGTTGGATAGGACAAGGTCGGAAAATCGTGGCATCTACTTTAGCCTTGAATTTGTAGTGTGTAGTGTGTGTGCCTCGCGATTTAGACATGTAATCGACAAAATATTTTTTCTACTGTTTCCTATAGGTACACACGAAGATGCTGTTACTGACTTAGCAAGCGATTTAGTGACAAAATTCCTTCAAGGAACAAAAATCCAACTCTTCGAGGCACTAGTCTCATCTATTGTGCTATGAGCACAGTCTCGTGTTGTAACTCAAACACATGAGACATTTATGAGAGTCTTCCAGAGAAAATTTCTCCAAAAAATGCGTAGAAGCATTATTAACAATGGAGAGTATCTTTGTCGCATAATTCATGAGCTCTGTACCAACACCGACGTGACCCAGCGAATGAAAATACAGCAGCTAGTAAACCAAAACGTTCCAGAATTGAAAGCCGACGCAGAAGAGGATGGCCACAACTCCTTTGGAAGAACCAGACTTTGAAAGCTGTCAATACTTGGTATAATGAAATAAAGCAGGAGCACGGAAGACCGAAGTACTTACATTTCTTTTCTGCGCGCGACTCAAATATATTCGATTTGACATCTAATTACTGTTGCATATTATTTTATTTCTTGCTTATTCGCAAATTTGGAACAATATTAGATTTCAAACCAGTTTAGGATTTTACATTGCACAAAACATGGTTCATTGTAAGGCAATTCAGCAAAATCATTCTCTGCACATGCTTATTTTCTAATTAAATACTGTTCAATAAGGTGTTCGCTTTGCTTTTATAGGAACTCGTTCTTTCATTCTGGTCCAATGGTGTCAATTATAAAATTTACGGTCTTTAATATCGAGGATGACGTAATGAGTCATTAATGAAGTCAAAAATGATATTTTCCCACACATAAAATACTAAATTATCTTGTTTTTCTGATGAAAGTCCTTATTTATTAAATGTATATACATCGCAAATACTGATAAACATCACGCTTTTATTCCAACGGTAATGTTATATTTCTGTATCTTGAACCATATGCTTTTTTGTGCTACTGTAATGTAATCGATCGCTTTCCGATCAAATTTACTAACGTCAATCTGTCCATACATTCACATAAACACGGCACAGTATACACATACACGGCACGGTGCTTGGTGAATCTATTTCAGCAAAAAGATCACAATTTTCATCGGAATTTTGAAGACACACCAGGACCAGGTCGCATGTGAAAGTTATTAAATGCATCTACACTGGTAAATATTTTAAAATAGTGTACATTCAAATGAAACTGTCCACGCCGTATTTTGTCTCAACTATATACAGAACTATATCAACCGGGGCTTAGGTACAGCGCTAAAGCTAAAGTTTTACATTAATTTTGATTCTGTTCTTGGCTAGATTACTTAAAACGACTATTTAAATTTGCCTTATCAGGTTATGCTTTGAGAAAATGGAAATATTCCGCTCCAATTAATTAGTTTCACAAAACATTGGTTCTCACATAAATTGGACCATTTTCCGAAATTCAATCTATTAACTAAAAACCGCTCTGATTCTAGTACCTCCCATGAATATGTCATAATTTTTATATATTTACATTAAATTTGGTATACATTAGCTTTTGACAAATTAGAGCCGCAGAACGAAAATGAAGTGTATATCGTTTACAGGGTGGCGCACGAAATGTGCCAGAAACACAAAACGCAATAACTTTTTTTGTATGAGTAATCGACTTATTTTCCCATTTAGATTTATTAAAATGAATGCTCGGAATACAAAAAGAGGATTTGGATAGTGCAGCGGTACCACGCATTGTAATCTTTCACAAAGTCAAAATTACAAGAAAACTAAACCTTCTCGATTTCCCAATTCACCTGGAATTTTGAAAAAAAAAAAAAAAAATGGCTGCTACAGCCGAAGAGGACAACAACTAGATAAATTGCTTGTTAATGTCTGATGAGACCCATTTTTAACTAAACGGCTCTGTAAATAAGCAAAATTTCCGTATATGGAGTGAATCTAATCCAGAAATACTTCATGAGACGGAGCTGCATGCAGAACGATTGTGAGCCATACAAAAAAGTTATTTGAATTTCTTATTGTAGCACAATTAGTGCGCCACCCTGAATATAATTTTATTTAAATTTAGTACACGACAAGCGCTAGGAAATGGGTACATTTTTTTTGAGAATGTGAATGGATCTCATTGCCACATCCGATATATTGAAATTAAATTTTTCCTCTATAATCTTTAATTAGTGGTATTTTTTCCATTGCATTGCTTTATAATGCTTAGCAAAATTTTAGAAAAATCGACAAAGCAACCACTTTTATTCTGTTACTTCACATATAAATTCCCTGACTATATATTTGTCTGTCAATGTTTTTTTTTTTTATAAAAGAAAAAGTTAAAAATATTGAATTAGTCTTTAATTGTTATGCAAAGATACTCATCTTTCTAATTTTTGGTAACTAACAGAAATTTCGTCTTAAGTTGGAAGTATTTATTTCTCTTTACCTCTGAACAACATTTTCAGGTGAACATTTGTGACAACAGGGCATGGGAATTCAAAAATCGGAAACTCTTTTCAGTGTCTGTACTTTAAGACACTGCAACACGAAATATCAGCCACATAGCCCAAAGGATCGACCCGCGACGCCCGATATATATCACCATCGGATGAGTATTTCTAGTTGTTACAAACAGAACGACTACATGAATACTCCACCCAACCTTTCCAGGGTTGAATTTGTTCCTATTTGAAGGAAGAGGAAGGAATTAAAGCCGTACCGAAAGCATCATAATAGTTCAAGTTTGATTTTAAATTTTAAAACAAAGTCTTAAAACTAAACAGGCATAAATGCGGAATGTTGACGTTTTATACGTCCAAGGCCTAATGTCGCCCGTTTCCAAATAAATATCTTACTTTACCAACCCAATTACAGTATCTAAATATATCCATACATCATTTATAATTTTGATTTTTATAACCGACAACCGCTTGAACGGATATTTCGATTTTATCTTTAGCTGCCTTGAACAGGGTAGTTGAGCAGTGCTAAAATTACGAAACTTCCTTTCAAATTAACTAACTAATTAACTATCGAATTCCCCACTACCACCCCACGTCGCACACTGGGGCCGACCGCCAAATTCGTGGGCAAAAGTCGAAAATGCATTCAATTCAAGTAAATGTTTGTGCTTGGGGGTTTTTGGGGTCGCTGATTACGAATCTGATGTCAAAATTTGAAAAAACAAAATGGCGGAACCAATATGGATGACTTGTTTGAAAAACGCATTTTATTTATACAAAGTGACAATGATTAGCTTAAAATTAGGTTTTAACAGAAATTAAATTAAATTTATAATGATCGATAGATTCTCCAGAAATTATCATTAAGTTTTTGAGTAAATATGAAAAAAGGTAATTTTACGAAACAAAAAATTCTGAAATTATGTATTCATTACATAGTCTAGTTGGTTAGGTACAACTTTAAAAATCTTCGTCAGAAGAATCACTTGATTCGCAGTCAGTAGATTCAACTGGAAAAAAGCTTGAGCTTTCCTCACTTATTGAAATATTTGGCGCATTTAATAACTGCACTGCTTCTGGCAGTAATGATTTAAACTTTGTCAGATGAGTTTTTAGTTTTTACTCGTGAACATTTCCTCGTAAAATCTGATCTAAACTTTTTAATGCATTTATTATTGGACTCTTGAGCATCTTCAGACATTTGTCCGATTGGTAATAGGGAATTAGTTATTATTTCCTTGCCATGAACTAAAATCTTATGCATTGAAGTTGGCATATAATACCAGGGGTACAAGTGTACGAAGTCGCGAGCTGTTTGTATGGCATAATCTTGAAATGCAATTATATTAATTTCGGGGCCACTCGAAAGAGCCTGCAGTAAAACATGAAAACGTTTTATAAGATTTTCATTCACCCCTGTGATTGAATCAGAAATTGTAGAGTTTTCAAAAAATCGTCGAGCTACCAAAAGCAGGCTTCGGTTGATCGACTATCAGTCCCAATCGTAAACGAGAGCTTTTTTGAATGTTTGCTTTTCGGGTTTGAACAGATTCTTTATCATTGGAACTACACGCTTGATACATTTTGATATCAAGTTTGTACCCTACATGCAAACAGCATTCGAAGAATCGAATCCATGCATGCAAACTTGACAAACCAAACTGTAAATGATCACTGTTGATTTCCTTTTCCAGCATCGCATCAATATTGTTAAAGTCTTTTGAAGTTGCATTACACAAAGAGCAACGTTGAGAAGATGCAGTATTTGTTATTGCATTGCAAACTTTACCGTCTATCATGATGAAAGCAAGTTTGAAAGAAACGCTTATGTCGGTAGAGCAAGAAATCGCATTTTTTCCATTAAACAACAGATAAATCTACAACCTACAACAAGTCCGACCATCGAACAACGGGCAGCAATATGACTTTTCTCCCTGTTCTTACAGTTTTCAGTTGCACTTTTACGTTTATTTTCAGACAAATCATTCCTTTGTTAATATCAAATACCTAATTATTATAAACTAGTGGACCCGGCAAACTTCGTTCTGCCTTCAAAGGTGGTATATTAATGATTTACAATTTTCAGGATAGATGGTTCTGTATTTAAATCTTTGTTAGAAAAGTTTGGTTATTTAAATGAATGCTTTTAATACTTTTTTTTTAAGTTTTTAAAAATTATTTAATTTAAGTCAATTTAATTGAGATTTAAAATTACTGCAACGCTTTCACATGTACAACGTTCTTTGTTTGTCTGTCGGGAAACATAGAAAAATGAGAAGTGAAATAAAGTCAGTATTTGAAAAACTTAAAGTTTCCTATAACAGGATCAGAAATAATGGTTTTTTAAATTTTGATTTCTTCGGGTGGTACCACGTCCAATCCAATCCATATTTGCAGCAGAACTTACAATATGTAAACCAAACTTATATACCAAATTTTGTTCAAATACCGTTAGCAGGAGCAGAAATAATGGATTTTTAATTTGTGGTTTGTATGGGAGGTGCCACGCCCCATTGTCCAATCCCTCCCATATTTGCAGCAGCACTTAAGATATGTACACCAAACCGATGTACTAAATTTTGTGCAAATACCGTAAACAGGAGCAGAAATATTGGATATTT
>JAHXMU010000481.1:1576004-1614545 GCA_019455685.1 Philornis downsi
CGGAAAAAAGGTGTTATTTGGCCTACTAGAAGATTGTTTCCAGATGTCATGTCTCGGGAGTTAACATTGCAGTTCAAATATGAAATTTTTTTTTTTTGTATTTCCGGAATATTCTGCACAATGGAAAGTTTTATGTATTTCCTTTAATTTATAATGTTTCATGTTTCATTTGGAGGTATATTCAATCAATTACAATATTATGCGAAGATAACAAAATGCAGTCAACTTTTTAGAATATGAAAAACTCACTTGTTTATTAATCAGTAAGGCAGTAAGGAGCGGTATACTGGAATAAATTCAAACTTTAAATTACCTAATATCTGTCATTTTGTTCCTTTTACATGCTGGGCATTTGGGAAAAGCTTTAATCAATTACAATTTCCGGAGAAAATAATGAAATACAGAAGAAATCGTAAATACATGGCCAAAATAAATAAAAAAAAAGAAAATAATCGTCTCTTATTCCTACGATAAGCCGAGCCAAAAAACAACTGTATTTTTCAAATATCGTTCTCTGTTTACTTTTGAATTATTTTGCACTTACATAGTTACATAAGCTATCGTTATAAACTTTTTGGAACATAACCTCAATGAGCGCGAAGACGTCGTGTGGTATACATTTTTGGAATATAGAGTCCTCCTCATATGACCCACACAACGTAATAGCCTAATTATGGTGCTCTTGATTTTTATTGGTTTAGCACCGAAAGAAGGAAGTCATGAGTTGCTTGGAAAATCCGGCAAAGGGTTCAGTTTACTTTTTTTCTATTCCACCATTACATATGGAAAGCACCATGAGAAGAATTGCTAGTTCGTCCAGTAGCGGTATTAAACTATGCATGTGCAACATAAAACAAATGAACAGGAGGCAATTAAAAATTTCACTATGCAATGAGTGGCAAAAATTCTTGAGCGAATGTACCTATAGTACATAATGAATATTAAATATTATAATAATTGTTGGGTTCGTAATCTGGGGCAGTGAAATAAAATAAATGAATCACCTGAATTCGAACGCAGAGACGTAACCAGTGCCTACCTATTATTTTAGATATTAAGTGATAACCATGACAACACATAATATCCGAATTATTCAAAATGTTTACTTTACAAACTGAATGTTTTATTTATAATAAAAATTTGATATATGTATACTTAAAAGGAAAAATATAAATGTTTTGAAAATGTCAAAGCGAAAATGGATTGGATATATAACTCCACAGCCATTAGTTAGTTATATTAAGTGACACAAAATAATTTTGTCTTAAGATATGTTGAGTGTAATGTATCAGTTTAAAAATGATTTTATCGTTCCACTTTCGGATGAATGGGCATAACAATTCAAAACTATAAGCCAATTTGTCATTGTAGATAGCTTATGATCATTTGATTGGGATTAACAGAAGGCGTATTACCCGTGTTTGCCACCTATTTTTAAATCTGGTTAATAAACTCGGTTTTGATAATCAGTTAAAAGAGAAACTGTTAGATAAGTTGTTATGATCAGTTCTAAACCCGGTTCTAGAAAACTACGAAAAATCTCAGTTCAATCGCAGTGTAAAATTACTGATGAAAAAAATTTTACTGTTCAGGAGTATAATTAGAGAACCAATCCAAAGACAATTTATACCAACAAATTGCCCTGCAAAAGCAAGGACTTCCATTATTAATGGTTTGAACCGGTAACTGCTACAGGACGATCACCACTCGTTTTAATCGAACAGGACGTGAAGGTAAATTCATTTCTTCACAACAATGGTCACCATATTTGCCGGACTTAAATCCGATGGATTTCCCACATGCTCTATTCTATAGACCAAAGTATTAACTAAAATACGAATACGAACTCCATCAGGCCACATTCAAGCAGAGTGTGAATCTTTCCCCGACAGACTTGGTACTATTAATCGCGACAAAATTGTCTACATCACGCAATAACACATTTTTTCTTAAAATTTGCAACTTTTTTTATTCCACGTTTCGTTAGAATTATTTCAACCATGTTTAATTCAAAAACAAAACAAAAGAGGCATAAATAAGACAAGTATTTTGAGTGTTCGGCGATTTTCTGGTATCGAAAAAAATGGATCAAAGAAGTTGCATCAAATGTTGTGTAAAAAATAGAATTAAGTGCTCAGAAGCACTTGAAATATTGACAGTGGAATACGGAGACGGTACTCTGAGTCAACAAAATGTTTACAAGTGGTACAAGCTTTTCACAGCTGAAAAGCTGAGCACGCTCGCTTTGGACGCCCCAGCACATCCAAAATCAATGAAAATGTTGAGGGAGTGAAGAAAATTGTTATGGAGAATCGTCGAATCACAATTACAGAAGTTGCTGAAGATCTCGGCATATCGGTTGGCTCATGCCATGCAATCTTTTCGGAAATTTTGGTTATGAAGCGTGTAACAGCGAAGTTCTTTCCAAAATTGCTGAATTTTGACCAAAAACAACGTCGCATGAGCATCGTTTAGGAATTGTTGAATGACATCAACGATGATCCAGATTTGCTTAAAGGATCATAACTGGTGACGTTATGGGTTTGCTCACTGTTTTCTTCGATTACCATAGCGTAGTGTAGCAAAAGTTCTTAAGTTATGCGCCGTTTGCGTGAAGCAATACGAAAAATACACCCGGATTTGTGGGAAAAAATTTTTGGGTGATAATGCACCTGCTCACTCATCTTTGCTTGTGAGAGATTATTTGGTCGAAAACAACATCGTCGTCATGCCTCAGCCACCGTATTCACCAAATTTGGCCCCCTGCGACTTTTTTCTGTTCTCAAGATTGAAGAGACCCATTAAAGAACGGCGATTTGCGAGGATTGAGGAGATAAAAACCGAATCGCTGAACATGCAAAACACTTGTCTTATTTATACTTCTCACAAATAAGCTAAACATGCTATATGGATAAAACCGTCAACATATCTTCGAGACGAGCTTACCAAACTAAAAAGGAAATAATAATCGAAAGTCGAATGTACGTACCCCGCGAAACTTGAAAATTCACCTTATTTTTTGAACACACCTCGTACATAAGCACATATATAAAGTATACTTACGGTAATTTACGATAGTGGATTACCTTCTTTATAACATATGTATTTCTATACCTGAAATGTATTATACGAATGTAATCCTTGTTTATTGTTATTTTTAAATCAATCTAACTGTCAGCTCACATCAAGTACGGGTTGGAGCATCAATTAAGCTCAGAGTTTTCGGAAAATGAAAGTTGTGTGATTTGTTTTACCCCGGTCATTTGAAAATCAATCCTAGTTTCCAACTTAAATTAACCCAAAAGTTTTACACACAAGTCCATTTCACGCTCAGTTTGACCCCTTTACCATCTAAAATCAATCCAGGTTTTCTTGAAATGAGACTCTTTTTGGAGAAAATTAAACCCAACCAAATTAAAAATTCAGCGTTAGAAATTATCGGTCTTGAATCAAGCATTTTGTACTGGATTTAAGAAATTCCGTACTTACCGTACTTTTGACACCGCTGTGTGTACGAAGACAATTTGTTAAAATCGATTATTATATTCAAATAAAAAATGTTTACGTAAGCTGTGCAGAAACATTGCTGCCAGGTCCACTGTCGAAAAAAATCGAATCGGCACTTAGATATTAAGAGCATCACTAATAGGAGTTTTGCTGTAAGATTGGTTGAGAATATTAGCTTGCGAAGATCGCCCCATTTTACATAATTCAATATTTTCTTTGTAATTTCTAACATAATCTAAACAAAATATGCAAATATTCGCGTTCCTTTTGATATCTCCCATATAAATTACATATTTGACGAATATAATCTTAGATTCATGTTTTTCTGACAGTAGTACTGAATTCAGTCAAATTTGGCACACCAAATCAAAACTAATTCTTCCGCTGTAATCCCTAATTTGTTGACTGTAGTTTCTTAAATGTTTGTTTCATACAGCATATGACAATTTCGTGATTGATAGTAACTTACTTTAACATTTTTAAACAATCGTTAGTCAGGGCTGCTAGAACGAATGCTTTTAAAAGAAGTGTGGCGCGTCACGCTTCTTGATCTTTTAATTCCCATATCATAAGCAATTACGTCCCTCCAACAGTTCATGAGACATAGGCGTTCAAAATGTTAAGTTGTGTGGACCGTGCCACTCCGCTTTTTTAAATTTTAACTTAATATTACCTACAACAATTTCTTGATAGTGACTTTGACCGTTATGTACCTCAATTAGTTAATGAGATGAATTTTTAGTTGTGTTATAATCTTAACCTGTTGTATCATACGACAATTTTGTGATTGATAGCAACAGACAGTTCAATTTTTATAACGACCGGTCTGTTACTTTGGCCACCATAAGACAGTTTTAAAAAGGAGAGGGATATCGACTACTTTTTACTCCAACAGTACTTGCAGTTCTTTAGATATAGTCGTCCAAAATTGTTAGTTGTATGGGCGGTTCCACGTCCCTTTGTCCAATCAAGACCTAATATGGAATATGATTTCTTCTTGCGTGATATAAGCATACTGTGTAAATTTCATAACGGGCGGCCATTGGTTAAGACACCTATTCAAACCGTTGCCATAGATTATAAATGTATTAATAGCGATCCACTCCGCTCGAAATTCAGTTTTTTCTATTTAGCCCTTAATTTGTTAATTTTTCTTTTTTTTCTGATGTGTGGCAATATATGAATCGATGCAATTATTTCATTTGTTAGTCCTATCAAAATGGTTAAAAAAATATTCCTCAAAACAAGTGTTTGTTTACCTATACATAGTGATGAATTAAAAATCTGATCTTTATTCGGTTTTTATATTCGATTACCAAAGAATTTAAGACAATTTAGCTGAAATTATAATTCTCATTGTACATATTATGGAAAATAATTATCAATTTGCACTTACTAAATATTTCATTCCCCTACTGTTTGTCCATAGTTTACTGAAAAATGTGGTTCTCATTCAGTTCGTTTGCACCGTTTCGCACCGTAACAAACAGAGAGAGTACTGACTTGGTTGGAGAAATACTTCCCTCTTTTATACAAAAATATTGATGATTGGACAAATTCCAATCATCCCTTATTCGAGACTTATTTGCCAACAATATTTTAACTAGGCCTTAAACACAACAATACACAACATAACATATACAAGGACATCGATGCGGTGATCTAACAGCTTACAAGGTGCGTTTCATGTTTATAAAACCACCCATAAATTTGCTTTATTTACGCAACGGAACATTTTTTGTTGTTGTGATGTTCTATCAAAATACTTATTTGGACGAAACAATCATGCAACAACGGTACTTTTGTTCTTGCGATAATTCTGTTTTTATCGTGCTTCACAATTACAATGCCAAGTTCAATTAATAAGTTTTTCGCTATTAATTTTAACAGTTTTTTTGTTAGTTTTATGAAAAGGAACATCAAATTTGACTTCCGTATTTAGAAATAATATTAAAGATTGTTTTTAGCATACTTAGTAACAAATTCATGGGTGGCCCTATATATGAAACGCACCTTAGTATTTGCGAGATCGGCTTCAAGTGTTATGCAAACAATAACAACGCGACAAGGCGCGTGTTGCTGTATATTAATATGGAGATCCGAGTTCGTTACTTGGTATAATCTTTAATTTGGCTATTGCCGTATAGTCATCAATGTCGGTAACTCATAGCCACGCTGCAAAGTAATGCTAAAAAGATCAATACTTTTTTTACGTTGACGTTTACGTTTTTTAAGACCCTAAATGTTTTGTTCTTTTCCAGACATGTTGTGCATTGATTTCAAGCTCCCGGTGCACATAGACCAATTTAAATAAAATAAAAATATACGTTGACTAGTAAAATTAAAATTAGTTAAATACGAGGTGTGTTTTAAAAATAAGGAGAATTTTCAAATTTCGCGGGCTGCGTATATTCGACTTTGGATTATTATTTTTTTTTTATGTTGGTACACTCGTCTCGAAGATATGTTGACGGTCTTATCCATGTAGCATGTTCACATAGTTTGTTTGTGAGAGACATAAATAAGACAAGTGTGCGCGATTTTCTGCTATCGAAAAAAACTGATCAAAGAAATTGCATCAAATTTTGTGTAAAAATAGAATTGAGGGCTCAAAAACACTTGAAATGTTGGCAGTGGCATACGGTGAGAGCACTCTGAGTCAAAAAAATGTTTACAAGTGGTACAAGCTTTTCACAGCAGGTCAAAAAGATGTGAATGACGACGCTCGCTCCGGACGCCCCATTGCGTCAACAACCGATGAAAGAGTTGAGAAAGTGAAGAAAACTCATGTCATGCAATATTTTGGGAATGAAGCGTATGGCAACGACAACGCCAGGAACGCTCAAGAATTGTTGAATGACGTCAACGATGATCCAGATTTGCATAAAGGGTCATCACTGGTGATGAACCATGGGTATATGGTTATGACATCGAAACCAAAGCCGATTCGCCCCAATGAAAGAGTCCAGGAGGGCCAAGACCAAAAAAGTCACGTCAAGTTCGATCAAATGTCAAGAGTTTGCTCACTGTTTTCTTCGATTACCATAGCGTAGTGTATCAAAAGTTCTAACGACAAAGCCGTACGGTAAATTAGGAGTTTTATCTTGAAGTTATGCGCCGTTTGCGTGAAGCAATACGAAAAATACACCCGGATTTGTGGGAAACAGCTTTTGGGTGATAATGCACCTGCTCACTCATATTTGCTTGTGAGAGATTATGTGGCCAAAAACAACATCGTCGTCATGTCTCAGCCACCGTATTCACCAAATTTGGCCCCCTGCGACTTTTTCCAGTTCTCAAGATTGAAGAGACCCACTAGAGAACGGCGATTTGCGACGATTGAGGAGATAAAAACCGAATCGCCGAACTCGCAAAACACTTGTTTTATTTATGCCTCTCACCAACAAGCTAAGCATGCTATATGGATAAAACCGTCAACATATCTTCGAGACCAGTGTACCAGCATAAACAATAATAATAATCGAAAATCGAATGTACGTAGCCCGCGAAATTTGAAAATTCACCATGTTTTGTAAACACACTTCGTATGTCTAATAAAAACGGAAAAGAAAAATATAATAAATTTTGAAATACATCAATATTGGTTTCTACTCATAGACACATTTAATAAACTGATATATTTTTTTTTTTTTGGATTTTTTCAATGTTTTTGCGGTCTCTCTCTAAGTCTTCAACAACCCCTCGAGATCCAGTAGCTTTTGACTGCCTAGGAAATTATGTGATACTAAACATAATTTGAAACGTAATTGCTACGCAACTGGACAGGTAGGCAAAATATAAATTGGGAATAAATAAATAAAATGATTTCAGAATATGAAATTTACAAGTAATAGGGCAGCAGGACGATAGATTACAAATCTTTTTCTCTAGTTTTTATATGATTTAATTACATTTTTGGAGAATGCTTTTGCCCTTACTAAAATTTTTTTTCTCGGCGTTGAAACGTTTTCGCACGATTTGTTTTTTTGTAAAATAATTGTTGTTCGTGTCCTGTTTTATTCTGTATGTTCTTGGACGCTCAGCAGTAAAGAAATCCATTACATTTGTATGTACATGAATATGCTTTCAACCCGTATGGGTTGTGTCACATGAATTTGCGGTGGCACCACATAAACTGTTACTAGTCTGTTCTGCACATATACTCATACAAATGTTTGTAAACCTGCCCGTATACACAGTTAAGGCCACCATTATTACTTCGGATGGCTATCCTTTTTGCGCAGCGAAACTTCACTTGTAAAAAATATCGGCGTTGTTGCCACTGTTATTGTTAGTTCAACTCCATCTATGATGCTGCAGTACTGGGCTTGCTTATAAAAACTTTGCGTCATCCGGAAATTCAAAGCCTCCTTTCTTCCAAAACGATACACCACATGCTACATACCCGGACACAGCACAGCAAGAAATTATGACCTTACAAGTCATTGTATATGAACTCATATTTAACGGCAATGGGCACCTACGAATTCGTTTATCGTTTTCTCTTTCTTGCTTCCTTCTTCAGTGAAACATTTGCCAAAAATTGCAATCATGTAAGGAGAGATGTACAAATGCACTCTTATACTCGTACACACACATTGTAAATATGAATCACACGCACATACAAACCTTGGGTTGAAAATATAAAATTTATGCGATTTATGTACCAAATCACCACATTGTTGGGGCAGTCCTTCGTCTTTAGGCAACCATACAAATGTAATAGAACAGACAGACAATCAGTGACAGTTATAAGCGATTCATTTGAAATATAAAACGGGAAGTAATCCCTACATATTTGTGTCCAAAAGCAAAAAAAAATAATGTTTTTTTCCGAAGAGAAACCTAGTTCTCAGACCGAATATGGATAAAATTTCATTAAAACGAAAGTTTCCGATATTTTCAGGATTTCAGAGAAACCGATTTGAAAATTGGTTTTCGATCCTTTCTCCGCAAGATGGTTGTTATACGAGGTGTGTTCAAAAAAAGATGATTTTTCAAATCTCGCGGGAGTCGTACGTAAAAATGTTGTGTTTGGCCAAATAATCTCTCACAAACAACGATGAGTGAGCAGGTGCATTATCATAATGCAAAAGCCACGAAATTTTTTTCACATCTCCGGACATTTTTTTCGTATTGCTTCGCGCAAACATCGCATAACTTCAAGGTAATACTCCTTATTTACCATACGACCTTGTGGTAACAACTTCTGATGCACTACGCCATAGTAATCGAAGAAAACAGTGAGCAAACCCTTGACATTTGATGGAACTTGTTATGCTCTTGGCTCTCCTGGACTCTTTCACTGGGACGATTCGGCTTTGGTTTCGATGTCATAACCATGTACCCATGGTTCGTCACCAGTTATGACCCTGTAAGCAAATCTGGATTATCGTTGATGTCATTCAACAATTCCTAAACGATGCTCATGCGACGTTGTTTTTACTCAAAATTCATCAATTTTGGAACGAACTTTACTGTTGCACGCTTCATAACCAAAATTTCCGAAAAGATTGCATGGTATGAGCCTATCAATATGCCGAAATCCTGGGCAATTTTTCTAATTGTGATTCTCCATAAGAATTTTCTTCACTTTCTCAACTTTTGCATCGGTTGTTGATGTGCTGGGGCTTCCAGAGCAAGAGTCGTCATTCACATCGTCTCGACCTTCTGTGAAAAGCTTGTACCACTTGGAAACATTTTTTGACTCAGGGTACTCCCACCGTACGCCACTGTCAATATTTTAAGTGTTTTTGAGTACTTAATTCCATTTTCAACTCAAATGTTGATTCAAATTCTTTGATCCATTTTCTTCGATACCGAACACGCGGAACACTTGTCTTATTTATGTCTCTCACAAACAAACTAAACATGATATATATAAAACCGTCAACATATCTTCGAGACGAGTGTACCAACATAAAAAAATAATAATCGAAAGTCGAATGTACGTAGCCCGCGAAATCTTAAAATTCACCTTATTTTTTTAACACACCTCGTAAACTCAACCATATTTGAGCTGATTAGCTATTATAACTGAAACTCGGCAAAATCAAAGAATCTTGATTTTAAAATCTTACTATTTAGTTGTCCGTTGGAATTTGGTAGGAAAGGACAAAATACTCAATAAAAGGGTTTGCAATGGGGAAGGGTAAATATAAGGTGGCGCATAAGTAACGCTAAGATTTGATCAGTGAACAAATTTTTTGTTTAAGTCTTCTTTTTCTTCTCTTTACAAAATTAACTAAATAATAGTTGGGGAATTTATGATGGAAAGGATCAGTTCAGAACAAAGAACCAAAGTTGTTCAATTTTCGATTATTCAGATCATATCGAAATTTCTTTCATATTCGAAATGCTCCTAGCGCTCCAACAATTTACCGATTGGTTGAGCGTTTTTGGCAACAAGGGGCTGTCTGTGATCTTCCGCGTGCTGGAAAACCTCGTGCAGTTCGAAATGAAGTGAGAATCGCTCGAGTTCAAGCAAGTATTGAGGAAAACATGCGGCGCCGTCAGCAGTTAGAGATGTCTTTGCAAAGAATTTTACATATGTTACATCTTTTCTCATATAAGATGCAATTGGTTCACGAGTTAAAAGCAAATGATGCACAAGAACGCATTCAATATAATCGCCGTTAATGTTATTTATGCGTCACCCTTTACAAGTAATAGTTACCAAATACATAAAATTCAACAAATTCATTTCCGTTGTACAAATTTAAATTAGAAATTCATTTGCTTAAAAATATGAAAAAATATAAAAAATAAATGGATTAACTCAATAAATAACGACAACTGCGTTAAACGGAAGTGGGCGCATGGTGATGTCATTCAGCTCTTAAGATATTTGAATATTGTAAGGATGTAGTCCCGGTGCAAAAATCGTCAAGTTGGAATTGACTATCTCGGGTTCTGCCGCATACTCTCAGGAACTGCGATGATGTGTGCGGCAGATCTTGTTTTTCGTTGATGTAATAATGTTTGCTGATTACTCATTGAACCAGAGGACGCCGATTTAGCCAAAAAACGTTGAACAATCCGCAAAGGACGCGTTGTTGCCACCAACATTCTGATAATAAAATTTTATCATTTGTCCATGTAGCTCGACGTTGTAGTTTCCTATGGCGATTTGTATTTATTGCCTAAAAAAAAAAAAAATAAAATAAAATAGGAACATTGTCAAAAGGTGGCCAAACAAACCTTGCATTCATTAACTTACTAATAGAGGGCGTAGTTACCGAGAAATATCAACAAGTTAGAATTATGAAAGAAAAACTGAGTTACGATGACACAGATGACGCAGATGTCTCTAGTGCGAGAAACCAGCCCTGTAAGAAAAAACTTATTTATTCAAGGTCTAACACACGTTTGGAAAAATAATCCTTTTTCAGTATTATTGGCATGTTATATGTGAAAAAGAGGGAAGTTTAACACATAAGGGATCCTAGACGGTGTGGACAACAATAATGTAAAGCTGACATCACCACCATCATAGAGATGCGATTGATGGCGCAAGGATGCGCTCGACGCAAAAACTGATATCTATTACAGTTGCTGTGGAGGAAGCTATGAGTTCGGATGTGGATTTTTCTGTGAGTATGAGACTTAGCCACCGTGTTTCGCGGTTTACGCTTGTAAACAACCACATGGCCGCAGTCCCTATCTTTTTATAGCACTGAATTACAATAAGCTCTCTTTCGAGGACAAAAACAAGAATACCAAAACTACTTTTTATGAGTGCCTAGAAAAAGCATATGACCGCAATCGCGACCACAACATTAAAACTGTTCTAAGAGGTTTTAAACTCAAAATAGGGAGAGAAACTGTTCTTAGTCGGAAAATCAATCAGCATAACAACACCTCCGATAACGGATTTCAGATTCAGATTAGTTGGTAAAGTGCCCACTAATCCTGATATCCTGATATATAATCCTCGATATTGCCGACATATAGTGATAACCTGCAGCGCGTACGATTGCAACTGTCGCCAAAATTAATACATAGGTATGAAAAACTGCGAGATGAGAATGAACAGGAACCGCAACATTTCTACAAAAATTGAAGATGCGAAATTGTTGGATTACTTCGTTAGTACGTACCTGTTTAATGCTTGATTTAACAGAGAACAATATATCGACTTAAAATAGTCGAAGTTGTAATTAATTTTTACGTTTAATTCTTAGGCAGTCAAAATGCAAGCTGCTAAAATAATTACTAGCAAAGAACTGAAAGTTATTATGCACCAAAATTCAGAGGGGAGGATTCGATAATCAGATTCTCGAAAAATTATTTGATACCACGGCAGAGTCGGGTGTTGGTGCCACCTTGTATGGTTCCTGAAGGATGATGCAGGCGCTCATAAAGTCTTCTATAACGAAAATCTCACCAATCTATTTGAGATAATTATGAAGAAAACTGAAGGAAACACGATAATAAAAATATGTTACTTGCGTGGGCTGAACGAAATGCATCATTGTCCTAAAACTGATAGTTGTTACTACAACCTTCACAAACATTGTGAAAAATCCAGCGAGAAAGCATCTGAGCGTAAACGACAACAGAACCATGTTATAAATTTTGGCAAATTATGAGATGGATGGAATTTCATCAACATCGGTTCTGCAGTCAATAAAACTGATGAATCTGGTGTCAATCTGGAAACCAGAGCATTGCTTGCAAAAATTTGACTTTACGGAGTAAATAATCTGTTTAATGACAACTATCAACATATAAAAACCTAACTGAGTTTGGTACACTCCCACTCGCAGAACTTTTGTTGAAGACAAAGGCTAATGAATCTGCTATGGGAGCCTTGGAAGGAAAATCGTCCCTAAAATGAGTAGATGCAACATTATTAATGGAGAATATCGGCATGTTTGATATATGAACTTTTTACCAACATTGACTTGACCACAAGAAATAACAGTAATTAAATTGGTTTGGCCATTTGGCTTACGGCTTCCACTTATATTAATTTATTTATCTGTTAAGCGATTTTTTTTCATATATTTTAAAAAAATAATAAGCCATTATTTCTAATCTAAAAATTGGAATTGGAATATGAGTATTTAAGATATATTACGAGCATTTATATCCGTTAAAAAAATTTCTAAAACTACGATATTTCATTGTAAAAATATAGGGTGACTTTCTAATCGTAGGTTTTTTTTAAATCGAATAAAACACTCAAATTTGTATCACATATTAAAACTCTTTATTAGAATCGATAAATTTTGTCTTTGCCATTTAATTTTTAAAGATAATTTCATGTAAATGTTGTCCGCGGCTCCGTCTCAAAATGTCCATTTGAAAGGTCTAATTTTCCGTTACTTTTTCGAGCATTTCGGCCTGTATTCCACGAATAACGCGTGTAAGGCTTCAATAGTGTTCGGCTTAACCACATAGACTAACGACTTGGCATAACACCACAAGAAATAATCAAGAGGTGTTAAATCGCAAGATCTTGGGGCCAACTCACAGGTCCAAATCGAGAGATAAGCTACTCACCAAATCCATCCATTGTTGCACGAGCAATGTGGCATATTGCATCGTCCTGTTAAAACCACATGTCAACCAAGTTCAACTCAGCCAATTGGGGCAAAACAAAAATCCTTGTGGTTGAGTAACACATGCCCAATTTCATTTCACGCTCGTCATTAACACTGGTCGCTACGGCTGCAATATTTTCTTCGGTACGCACTCTACGCATGCGAGTCGATGATTTTATGTCCAACAAAGTAAATTTGGTTCGAAATTTGGAGACAACAGCACGAATTGTTGATTCAGCAGGTCAATTATGAGAACCATAAAATGATTATATCAAACGATGCACATTTGTCACAGAGCACGAATTTTGATAATAAATTTCAACGATTTACAATCGTTGCTCGCTTGTTAATCTTTCCATGATGAAATGGCAGAGTATACTGTACACTTTTCACTTTGACAAATGACTTTGGCACGTCATTACCAACCAGTGCTGCCAACCTTAAAAACATAAATCTTAAAAAATTACCCTATATAATATATAAAAATAATTTACCCACAAAAAATAATTACACAAAGTTTTAAGATTCTGTTCATATAACAAAAAATGTCAATAGTGTTAAAGAGCTCTTAAAACACTTTTTTCTTGAAAATATAATGCTAGGAAAGACAGTAATTTTTATTCTTGAATTTTTTATAAAAAAGAAATTAGACGGTAAAACGTCGGGCAAATGTAGCACCGTCGCCCAGCTAAAGCGACGCAAAAAATCATGAACGCATTTGGTCAAAAGATACTTAGCAGTTTAAATGTTTCCTTCCGGTTGTTTCATTTTTTCCATACAGAACGATACATATTTTCATTTCTCCGCGTAAAGAGGCCCCACGTGAGTACAGTTGGTACCAACTCAGTATACTCTTATCTCACAGTAGTGATCGAAAAATCCACATTCAAATTTCTTTTAAATAAGACTGTATTAAGTTTTTCATAAACGTTTCCATCATAATTCAAAAATGCGTTCATAGCTTTGATAACAAATTTATTTCGCTCTGATATATTATGCTTTAGCGCAACGTCTTTCTTTTTTGTTCTACCATTTTTGCACTAAATCAAATAAATAAAACAAACAAAAGAAAAAAACCTTTTAAAAATTGAATTAAAATTAATTAAAAAGGGCCGTGCTCCTAACGAGTTCACTACAGTCAGAAGTTATCCTTGGACTCTAATAAAGTTAAACAATGTTATACTATAGAATTCTTTTCACAAACTACACTTCACAAACTTCAACTTTGCCAGCTACTTGAATTGAGGCAAAAATGTGTCAGGGAATTCAATCTATGGGTCTCACAACAGAAAAAAACTGCCTTCGTTGATTAGTGATTTCAAAAAAGGATCTTGATCACGTGTCATTGTACACATAGTCAGACGGCGCTCTGTTACATTTATATCTGCAATAAATAATTAAATAGTCCACTATAAATCTGTAGTTGCCAGTTCTACAGTAAATGCAGATTGATGTAAAATATTCGTGAAAGAGCTAATAAAAACATGGTTCCCTATTTAGAATATTTAGAATCATGAACAATGTCAGAATTCTTAAAAGGTGCATATTCTGGATATCATTCGCAGTAGCGGATTTTCTTAGAGATGGTAACTTTAATACTCTCCAATATTCAATCCCATGGATACGGCTTTTTCGGCCGAACTCAATGTTTTACATGACACAGATAGAAGTGCACAACTGCTCAATAAAAATGATTTTCTCTTTCTACCTATTAAAAGATCTTTCTTAACAGCAACATTTTCAAATAGTATCCATGTAGATTTGAGGTATTACAATTTTTCTTATTTTATTAGGAAACAAAAATGTTTTCTTGAAACTGCAGTCCACTTGGATATTTGGTTTTGTTTTATTTGTTTCTGTAAGTGATATGTCAGTAAATGTGGAAATCATCGAGCTGGAAATTTGTGCCAACCAGCTTTTTACGATAATGAATACTATTATGAAGTACTTTCTGAATTTGCTTCAACTTTGCTTTTTTTTGCTTTAATTTTCCCCTTTTCTTTTTTTCAAAAATGCTGGTATTTGTTTTAAAAGCTATTATTCGATTTGTAAAACGTTTCACTTAATTTGGAAAAAAGTTTAATTCAATTTAAAAATAGTTTAATTTAATTTGGAAAATAATCTATTTAATTTAAAAAACTAAAAATGGTAAGTTTGCTTGGGTTCCACGGTATCAAGTGCAATTCGTGAATTATTAGGCTCTAGTAGTGGTCAACGATAATTGGATAATTGGATCAGAGATATGTAGTTAAAAAGTCACGACAAAAACCAGTATAGAAATTTCATTCATGTGAACTGACTTACATATAACTTCAGCCAACGTCCTTTCGTGTTGCTGCATAAAATACCCGAAATTGTCAATGCAATTTATTCCCATTCGCAGTGTTACGAATTCAATTATAATGAAAATAGTGCAGTTGAATGAAAGATACGAACCCAAGAATATACATATATAAGTTAAATTAGGTAATTTGTGTGAGAGGTACCATAGAGTCAGTTGCAAATTAGAGATTGCAGTGGAAAATCAAATTTCGATAAATAGATCAATTTGTATAGGAGATACCAGATTGAGCATGGCAACGTCACCCATCTCCATTCTAAGGACACAGATTATCAAACGCGTGATATACGCAAATTTGTTCGAATTGAGTACAATCGTTTAGGAGATATGGTGGCAAGAATATGTGGGTTAAGTCGGTCATTTATATGAGAGATACCTGATGGGGCGTAGTTACCTGATCGATTTTTATCCGATATTGTAGAAAATAGCAAAGCAATATAATGCTGGCTAATGACTACTACAGCTGATTATTAAGAAATTGCATTAATTGAACGTCAAATCGGCTAATTTATGTGGAAATTACCAGAATGGGTGTGTGTTCCTGTTTTCGTTCTAAAATCCTAATCTGGCAAAAGTTGAAAGTGAACCAAGTTTTCTAAATTGTGTTAACTATGTATATGTGCAAAATCTATAATATCATTTAGATGTGAGGTACGAGAATGAGTGGTACCAATTGCTCGATTTTTTAAATGTTACGTGGAATTGTGCTGGAATGCAACAAATAACAGTTTTGGGTGACTGCATATTACGGATATGGATTTATAATGAGAAAATTAAATTTTAGAAAATCGATCAATTTGAATGGGAGGTAACAGAAGGAGTGGGCCGATATAGCCCATTTGCTATTGGTGGCTACGATCTGGGAAAATATAAAACTGTACCAATTTTTAAGAAGTTCCATAAGGATTTACGGCAGTTATCGTGTTTACCAGCCAGCCAGCACGCATTTAGTCAAAAAATATATGAGCTTTGAATGCTTCCTTCTGTATGTTAAATTTTTGCCGCATCAAATTATATACACCTTCATTGCTTCCGATGAAGTTATAAAAATTTACTTCGAAATAAAGAAACCCAAAAACATTTGATTATAGTTGCAAAGGTTCAAGTTGCAAATCCTAAAATCGCCAAAACATTAGCAAACAATTGAGAAATAAAAGAAGCATAAAAATCCGTAAAATGAGCAATTGCTCAACTGACATAATTCGACTTGTCACCGTTATTGCAAAGATGTAGGGTACTGAGAAAACCGAACGAATTTAACGTCCTATAGGAGGAGAATAACGTCTTGGAGGGTAATGCCAGGAGCATATATTTCCCTTCAAAAACACTGTTGGGGTTCATTGTAGGAACCTTTATTTACAAATGTAATTTGCGGAGCAAATCTTCAAACTCAGCATTACTATAATTACAACGGATGATACTCAACGGTGCTGTTAGACACCATATACTAAAGGTAATCTTTGTATTTGATAATAATTATAACACAAAATCCGTAATGCTTGATTATACACATAGATATAAATGCATGTACATAAATGTGGTGTCCCATGAGCGTTGCAAAGGCAGTTCTATGCTTGAGAAGTCCGTTTAAAACAAATTATCGACTTCTCTGGCAGAAGATTAGGCTTTTAGATTGTCCGAATATATGATAAATGCCTAAATAATAGAGAATACTTATTATTAAAATGTTGGCCGTATCAAGTTATATAAACCTTTATTCCTTCATGTTTAAATACAAAGAGAGTGGTCAAGTATTCACAAACTGTTTTGCGCTTCATGTGGCCGATAATTGACAAAATCTAAATATGTAACGCCACCACGACTATGAATTAATTTGTAATACGACAGATAATTAAGTTTGTATAAAATTACAAAATACCAAATTACGATAAGCAAGGCCTAGTGAATTAAGCTGAAACACATATATAGATTTTGACAAAAGTGCACGAGCATGTGATCCTCGCACTTGAAATTTGTATCTAAATTAGGAAATAATGCACCAATGATATATACAGCACTTTAATGTTTTGGTTTTTTCCTTTTCAAGTTCGCTGCTGAAACATTTTGTTTAAATTATTTCATTTTAGTAAATTTGGCTACACTTTCAGCCCGAAACACGTTAAAGGTCACAATAACTAATTTAGCAGCGCATGTTATGGTTCCGGGAGGGGGAAACTATATACAAAACTGTGAATACCAGCCCATGCTAATCGATATAGCCTAAAAACAAATGCAGAGCGGAAAACAGAGGACGACATGATTCTATAGATACGAGTTAGTTAGTATGATCTAATTGTCACCAAATAAATACGAAAACGCGTTTATGTAACTTTATCTGGAGTATTTAATAAGAACTATTTACATGCAAATATCCCCGCTTCGGGCACTTGATTTTTGAATTTTGTACGTAGAAGATACTTCGACACGTTGAAGGTAACTATTTATTCGGATAGTATAATTGCTGAATCTTGACATGGGACCAGTTCTCACATTCAGAGAGCTTACACACATTCAATTTTTAGACTCACTCAACTTGATCTATAGTTTAACGTCGTCATATTTTAATGATAGGTGGCTGTATAGGTGCTTGAACCTGGGATCATGCGGACAATAGTCGCCACGGTCGGAGTGAAGAAAGTACACTGTATATTTCTACTTGGTTCATATTACGAGTGCTTGCCCATTATCCATCCTTTTGTAAATATTTAAAAAAAATCTTGCGAGTATTTTTTTTTTAATGGACAAACCAATAACGTATTAGAATATTTTTAATAAATTATAAAAATTTCTACGGAAACTTACTACATACTAAACTAATTTTGGTGACAAATATAATACGTCTGACAAATTTTACTCTCAACCTCTTGTTTTTCTTTTCCGATCCGTTAAGCAAAATTTTCTTCCAATTGCACACAGTGTATGTGCATTCAATGTCCGGTATAATTTTTTTCTCATTCTCTTTTCATTTCTCATTTCAGATTAAACGGAACCATTTATCCCAAACTGCATTTTTTAAGTAATATACAAGCGGGGGACCAATTTTAGTAGAATTTAAAGCATTTTAAAATTGACGTATTGTGAACATTGTGAAAATTGTTATGAAGAAATGAAGGTGGAAACATTTTTATAGTTAAAAAAAAACGGTGGGTTTCACTGAATTTATGGGATGATGACGAGTCTTGTTGAAACGCCCAATTGTTTCTATCGAATTGTTTGCGCTTCCAATATGGCAAAGCATCGTTTAAAATCTTTTCACAATAAATTTTTTGATTTACCATTACGCCGCGTTCATTTTCATTGATCGTCCTATAGCAGATAATGCGGCCCAAACTTTCACTAATGCAGTCCCTTGCTTACAATTCGAAAATGTTTTAATATCTTTGTATTATTGCCTTTAGTGTAGATGTTAAATAACGCACTTTTCGTATTTTCTAGGGCTTCACTAGTTTTAAATATGATGTAGAATGATATGCCTTCATATTTTTTTAAACAATATAATAGACTGATGCTTGTTAAAAAATGAGCCCACCGTCATTAGCCGTTTGACTACGTCAGCAACATGGATTTGGTAACACTTCTAGCGCCTACTTCTGTCAATACGCTAGAAAAAATAATGTAGTTCACTATTTTTCATTTGGTTGTAATACAATTCTCAAACTATAGAAATATTTAAGTATTAATTATCTAAGTAAAATGCGACTACTGCAACTTAACTTGTTTTTTAATTAAATATACTACAACTTTTATAATATTGAAATGCTTTCAGAAATTGTACTTATTTTGAATATCACTGTGGGGTTGTCTTGAAAAAACTCGGAATATAACAAAGACCTGTATTTTAAATTGAAATAAAAGTAAAGAAAATTATAAAACCGGTATAATGGATGTTGATATGAACTAATTGAGACATTTAATAATATCAATCTGTTTAGTTTCAATTAGTTCCTTTGCTGTATTAATTAAATCTTTTTTTCACTCAAAAAATGTGGGTCTACAAAAGGCTTTCGATTCAGATGCTGAATTTGTCCTTAAATAATCGCGCGTATTTCCGTAATTGTTTGATGTCGACGGGCCCTAAGCTGATGATTTATTTTTTGAACAAATGTAAAATACACCAATACAAAATGAAATAAATACAATGCCTGATTATGTATTGATTGCAGTGAAACGTTGCATTTAAAGGGATCCAACCACAGAAGAAAAATATTTCAAATGCTTGTAAAAATACACATTTGTTTTATACCTTTTTCCCCCATAAGATATATTGTTTCTAATTGATGAATAAAGTTTAGGAAAACATGAAATTCCATTGTAATGTTATGAATGTTCTCTCATATAAACACTCGTCCATCACAACAGCTACCGCTATCGGAACTTTCAGCAAATCACCTATTGACACTACCCTTTCCTTTCCATAATTGTGGAATTTCTAAAACTTTTTTTGGATAGGGTGAATTGAATTCTTGCTTACTGCACCAATTTCTCCCACTTGTCGCACATGTCAGCCGTTGTGTTTTGGATATTGTACCGACTCATCGCCAAAGGAATAAGCCTTCAAAAATACACTCTTCTCGAATCAAATAATGATTTAAGTTGTTGAGATCTGAACATGTCGTTCTTCGTTCCAATCAATCAATATATATTGCTTTTACAATAATTAATTAATAAATGATAAAATTGTTGAAAAACAATGAAAGTGCCCATTCAACTGGTCCCATTTCGCTCACTCCATAGGGTAGAGTACGATTTACCGACTAATCTATCGTGGGATTGTTAGAAACGTTCTCTTCTTATTTATAATACACCGACTTATCTCAGTTTTTCCAGCTACATTTTATATTTTTAAGTATTTTGCAATAAACGGGCACACTATGAAATCGGTCCCTTGAAGATTTTTAAGAGTTGGATTTTTCTCTCTATGCACTTCAGCCGAATATTGATTTTAATTAATGTATAAAATGTTGAAAGAATTTTGAATAATTCAAGTTTTTCTTGAGGTAGGTTAGTCATTATATGACCGACTTTGCCCCTATTGGGTCGATTTTGCCTACTTTCGAACTTGTCCATAAATGTGAGCAAAATTGTATCCTCCTAGCTCGAGCCATTCTGTCTCTACTGAACTTTTAACAGATATGTGGTCGACAACATTTTTACAACGATTAAGAATATAGAATTCTAACTTGGATTTTCTGATTGTTATTATCTTGGGAGTAACCAGAACCCATTGTCATATTTCAGAAACAGCAGCTTGCCCGGTCTCGAGCAAGTATTCCCTGATAATGCCGTCTGGTGGTAACTAAAGTGAGAAATCGAATATTTTATGTAAGCGATGCGTCTTAGGTAAGTAGCTTACACACACCGCTGGGCTGTTGTAAGGATTGAGAAGTGCCTGGCAGCTAGGGATAGGAGGCTAATAAGCCGTTCACGTTAGATAGAAAAAATCCCCTGCATATATCTGAATAAAGGTAATTGCACGCAGATTCAGAACTTTGCGCGTAAAGTTAGCATATTAGGCACTATCAACAATTTAGCAGGATAAAGTGATTTAGGATATCACCAAGCGAAGATATTTTCCTGTTCCAATATAGAGATAAAAAATATATATATGTATATGCATATATATATTCGTATATATTTCGCAGTTATGCATACTTATGTTCACCCAAGGGAGTGAATATATATTTCGTTTCATACAGCAACAATATAATATTCAGAAAGGAAACGTTTAGTGTATCAAGTATCTTTTGTACAAATGTGTTTCAACACTTTTTGAATCAATTGAGCGTTTCAATTTGTCTGGCTGGTTGTTACATTAGATTGCTGTCATAAACCTTTTTTGAACTTCACAAATTTGTTCTCTGCAACACCCGTTTTGCAAGCTGAAACAGTTTACAATTTTGTCCATTATTTTAGTTTATATTGCTTGACCGAATTTAAAAAAATATCGATTGATCGATTGGCAGTATGTACGAAATACAATGTCATTTCAATGACCGCCTCTGGATTGGTAGCAGCAGTCTTTTGAGGTTCGCCCAGCATCAATGCCGAAAAAATATTACCCAATGACACCTCAAGACCATAATGTGCACCAAACAGTTACTTTTGGGTTCTCCGAGCCACATATGCGATAATTTTGTTTGTTGACGTAACCACTGAGTGAGAAATGAGCTTCATCGCTAAAGAAAATTTTGTTCGATTGACAGTACAGGTTTGAATCACCACGTTCTTCGGTTGTTAAACGATCCATGTTCGCAAATGGCAAACCTTTCACTAAATAAATAACACTTCAGATGACAGGTATTTAGCAGTTGACAGCCTTGCCAGATCGGCGGTTTTGAAACCACCAAATAGATAACCCTGTATTTCATTGTAATACTTGGTAACTCCTGTACAAATTACCATAATTCATATATTTTTTGATTCGTATTTTTCATTCAACTGCACTAAATTTCGCATAATTTAGCGTGCGTCAAGCAATTAGTATTCTTAATTCTAGAAATGAAAATGAACTGTGCTGTCACATTTTTTAGGCTAATACACATGCTGACATGCGCTGACTCCTCATTTCCGGCAGAAGTGCTTTTGAATAAATTCACAAAAATGCACTTATAATGAACTTCAATATGTACATGGTATACAACTTTGACGACATAATAAAATTCGCAAATCCTAAATATACTCGTATTATTATTTTGAACAAGTGCATCCGAAAAACTAGTTCTGTTATGGTACTAAATAATTACCAAAAGGCTCGTAATTATCTCCCATGGCAAAACTGTGCCTCCCTCGTTTAGTTTCCATCAAATATGAACTACAGTTGGTTGAGTAGTTGAGTGAATATTTTGAGAGCCTTAAAGGTTACGAATTGGAAGTATTGATATCCGAAGCAGATTGAATCCAATAGTCCATAAGCCATAATTTAGCTGCTTAAGATAATACAAACAAAATATTTTTAGTTATCATTATCTCTTTTATTTCAACTTAGTATCGCTGTGTCAAATTAATACCGTGAAAGTTTTGTATTACACCAAACTATCAATAGAATGGAGGCGTCATTAGAAAATTAAACGATGTAATTCTCAAAATGCCTTTCTCAAAATGACATAGTTTCAGGTAAATATTGTACCCTACTTATATGAAGTTATAAGGGAAAAATATATTTTGTCGAAAGCGCCATTTTTTTCTTTTTGGAAGTACCACAACGGGCAAAGTTAGTTCGTCCAGTTATATTTCTGAGCTAGGAAATAGAAAACAGTTGCTGTGTACAAAGTTTTTGTAAAGGACTCAACACTTGTGGGTGACCAATATTGGCATAATTGAAGTCTTCGTGAGAGCACCCACACTTGGATATATGAGAGCAAAGGGACCTCCTTATATCGATGTTAGGTGATAAATCGGTAGGGGATATCATATATTTTTTCCCCTGGGTATAGTTCATTTCCGGTTAAGAATTTGAACACACTTTGATTTATATTAACCTAAATGTATGTACAATCAATGCATGAAATATTTGTAAACTTTGTAGATTTCTAGTTTCAAAATTTGTGCTATTTTATTACTTTGAATCTATTTAGTTGCATTTTTTGAAACAAGAAATGAACGATTGACACATATGGCCGCATTACAAATACAGTAGAACTCCAATTATCCGAACTCCGATCAACCGAATCGCTGATTATCCGAATCGCTTTTGTCTTTCGTTCCGCTATGTACACATGTACATTCTTTTATTTTTGTGTACTTTTACTTCTTTTTACTTTACTAATGCATACAATGCCAAAAATAAGCTCTTTTACTTTAAAATCCCCTTTTTTCAGAAAAAATCCAATTATCCGAATTTTTGATTATCCGAATGTGGTCCGGTCCCAATTGATTCGGATAATTGGAGTTCTACTGTAACATTCTACGTTTTCAAATTTAAGAAAAATTTAATTTAATTAATTTTATGGCGACTGACTCGCATGCATTGAATATAAAGGGGAATGTGAGGATTGTCAATATATCAAGTTAAAAATATTTAACATATGCAGGTGAAGAATGAGGTGTGAGGATGATTAACAGGTTGGACAGTTTCGTCTGAACTTCTTATCTTTTTTGCTCTCTTTTTCACACATAAGAATATTGGATTGTACCGTAAGATGGCCATATTGTTTCATCCTACTACTGTGCAGCGCTGATTCACAGCGATCAGTGGAAGTCCAACAATCAAATTTAAATGTTTAAAGTACATTTCTTATTTCTTTCAAGGCTTATTTCGCTAAACAACATTTCGATATAAATCAATTTTCGAGTCTGTTCAAACTCGAATGCTATAGTATGTGCATGTGTGCTCACAGAGATGTACACATCTAAAGAAAATTCGGATGGTGCATACGAAATGACTGCTGACGTATGTGGAAAAACTAAAGAAACTAGTTGTAATATTTGCAGCAGGCCAATTGTGTGAAGCAATAACAAAAATGTAAAGAAAAACTTTTTAGATGTCAGGAATATGCATTTGGTAACGTTTTCTTCTAGCGTTGTGTGATTTCGGTGTTCTTAGCTGTGGCCTTTCCTCTACTTCTAAGACCGTAACTTGGCAAGAGGCGTTATAGTAGTGGCAACGACAACAACTACATCTACCAATTGGATGTGTATAAATTTATATCCCCAAAGAATATTTTATTTTTATTTTATTTTTTTGTTTTTGGGCCTCCATTTGAAAATGTATTTATGCAGCACACATGCCAAGTTAAATTGAAAGGATAATTCGCCTTCAAAAGAATGCGAAATGTGACTATTGAAAGAAAACACCCTCATGGGATGTGAAGCCACTCACTTGCCCACCCGTTCACTTGAGCACTCATACGACAACTACCGCAAACATATACGAAGCATCCTCTCGCGTAAAGGCAGTATAATCACGTAAATACGGTGTCTAAAGATTTATACATTCTTTACGAAACATTTTTATTTAGGATATGTTTGTCTAAAGCACGTTTTATATGAAGTTACTAAAGATTTAAGTAGTTGTGAAAATAGTTTTGCTAAAAGTATGCACAAAAACACTCTACATATGTTACACTATGTTGTTACACTTGAGGGCAGCTACAATTTGGTAATTTGTATGTCTAAGCATATTCCACGATTGATATATGAACATACATACGAGCAAGAAATGCTTGATTTCTTGTCTTTAAACATTTTCCAGTTTTAATCACATTTTTTATACTTCTAAGCGGTTTTGTATTAACTTTTTAAGTGCTAATTTTATGAGTATGTCATTTTGATATCATCTTATTCATTGAAGTAGTTAAGAGCTGGTTAATTTGTATTAATAAATTAAAGTAAACTAAGTGCTAAATTTAATATAATGTTAATAGCACTTTTGATTCAAGCTAATAATATCTCTAATCGTCACACCGTTGAAACGAGAAAGTACTATGCTACTTTTTAAGGGTTTAATCGATTTTTGTGAAATGCAGATGTTTTCGAAGTTTTAGGGGATTAAGTTTGGAGATTCATCAATACAGGTATAGTATGCGTCAAAAAAATAGTAACTCGGGTTCTGATCACATTGCAACATTTTTTACGTCATCGTCAAAAAATTTGCATACATATCAATCTATTATAGGTCGCGAGATTTTAAATATATATTTTTTTAAGTTTTTGCCTCCAATTTTGTTCAGTCTCTTGCCGAATTGTTTTGTAAAACATGAAAGGTGCGTAAACTGTAAAAGAAATCCCTACAATTTCTGCATGATAAAAATGCGAGATGTCTCAGTTAAAAATTTGTAAAACAAAACTTAGTGTATTTTTTGTCAAAATTTTGAGAAATTTGATAGAAAAAATAATACATAGCCACAAAATTCAAGTTAACTCAAATCGAAAACTAATCTAAATCTAATCTAATAAAATCGAAAAAAAGTGCCTCAGCCCAAAAATGAATATTATGGCTCGTGTCATAAATCGAAAAAAGAAACAATATTAAGCAACTTATTGACGCACAGAAAAAAACGTGAAATCCTGTGAAGGCGAAACAAATAGCTGAAATTCTTCCCCCAGCTTCACTCTTACGGAAAAGGTGTACGAGTATAATTAAAAAAATCTCAGCACCAAAGGTATCAGCAGATTTTACGAAAGAAGAACGAATGTTGGGATTAGGACCAACTCGCTACAAATATTTAGTGTTACGATAATTATGCAAAATTTAACCTTCCTATAGGAATGGAAACAAAACGTCTTATCAATCTCTATTGATGTTAATGAAACAATAGTTTTTGGAAAAATGTAGCCACTAACCTGTTCATATTCATGCAGCACACATGTGATCTTCAAGTTATTTAATCTATCCATTGCGCCAATATACCTATACAAATCGGATACAATTCTGCAAGCTGTGTTTTCGAACGCTGTGCTAAATTTTACAGTTGCTGGTGTTGCGTTACCATCAATTGGGATTGGCAAGGTGTTCTGTAATCGGTTCAAATGTTGTACTTTTTTTCGCTTAAACCCACTGGCACACATAGGCGATTTTATACATGCCGAAATAATAAGAACAATATATGCGTGGCAGTCAAATTCAGTTGTATTTTTCCTTTCCATTCATCTATCTGCTAATGAACATCTCAGTGGAAGTCATTCCATAAGAATATTTTCATAGCTTCCACTGATATGAGCATATTTTCTGCTTCTTCGGAAGCTCTTTCTAATTACAGCAAAGGGACCGATAAAATTCGTAAGAATGAAGTCATTGTAATTGTGATGCAGAAACTTAAAATTATTTAACATGTATTTAAAATTGTGCTTCGTTAATAAGTGAAATTAATCAGTTACATGAATTCCAATTAAAAAAAGAAAGGAAAGTAATCTATAATAGAATTGTAAGCAATTAAGCTCGAGATGGTCAGGTTCTTGTAAAATTTGTATGTTATTAGAAAGCGACGTGTTTACAATATCATTAATTGTGTAACTCAAATATTGATGTGCAAAACATCTATGAAAGGAAATCGGCGAATTTGTACAAATAGATCAGCTTACAGGATATACATTGCCCAGCGCTGAAGGACTGCCACAAATAAGTTGACTCATGAAACGTATTCAACGTAATCGGCAGACTCAGGAAAGGAAGACGAAGACTTTCGAAAGTAAATGAGGGGCTGTTGCAGAGTTCTGCGGACACTATTGAATTGGATGTTGGAATTGACGGCCTTTCCCTGTACAAAAGCTCCTCAATTGGATTGTGGCCAGTTTTGTGTAAAATCGTTAGACAACCTGGTATTATGTTTTCCTGGTATTATGTGTACGTTGGCAAGAGCAAGTCTAATGTTTTGCAAATAAATTGGTAAGAGTGCCAAACATTAGAATTGGAAATTCAAACTAGTAATTAAATCGTTCATATGTGACCCCCCCTGCCAATTCTTTTATTAGTGGCGCAAAAAGTAAAAATGCTCCTACTGGCTGTGTTAAATGTTGGCAATAGTGATCACGAATTTAGCTTTTTTATTTAGCCAATTCGTGAAGTGAGTTAACAAAAATAAGTATCATATACTGGACTAATTCAGCTTTCTGAAGAATTGGTAGTTACAGCAGATAATATCAATTTTTCATACATTTATTTTTTTTTTGTCAAAGATTTACCAAATTACAATTTTTTTTTCAAAATTTGATACTTCGTTATTGTTGATGTTTTAAGGGGGCATAACATTATTCTGCAGAATTTTCTCATAAAACTAAACACCCAATTCACACCAACATTTTTCAATCAAATCATTGGATGAATTAAAAGAATTGGAGATTGTAATAAACGAGAGAAACGAAAAAGAATATGTAAGTATTTTTGACTACAACTTTACAACTACTCTGATTTCTGAAAATTGATTTGTAGTCAATTCTACAAAATCCACAGAATACCGTTAAAATATTCTGCATATAAAATGTAATTTTTTCAGGATTCGACGCTTGGTGCTGTTATCGGAAAAAGAGGCTTTGAAAATAGTTTACCTGATACATCCCCATTCTATTCTGTAAGATGTTCATCCAGACATCTACATATAAGTATATGTATATCTATATTTATATACATATATATTACACTTATAAAAATAGTCTTTAGACATTAATGCCCACATTTAACATCAGTACATAAAGTTATTAATACAGGCTTATCCATTTGGTGGATAAACCGCAGTTCTGACAAGGCTGTCAGCTGTTAAATACCTGTCATATGAAGTGCTATTTATTTAGTGAAAGGTTTGCCATTTACGAATATGGATCGTTCAACAACCGAAGAACGCGTTGAAATACCTAAAACTTATTACAAAAGTGGTGATTCGAACGTATTCGCTTTTCGTGCATTACGGGGTGATTATGGTCGTCATAATCGACCTATTGTGCAAGGAGTTGGCAAGGTTATAAAGAAATTTGAAGAGATTGGCAGAGTTGCAGATGTGGTCAGACCAGTGAATCAACGCAACATAAGCATTGCTGAAAATATCACTTCTGTTCGGTTAATCCGAATTTGTCGATTCCACGGCGTTCCCAGCAGTTGGGTCTATATGCATCAATTAAAGCCGACTGCCCATTTACAACGCCGCCGTTATGCTGATTGTGTGCTACAGCAACAGCCGACGAAGATCATTTTCACTCGATGGTTACGTTAGCAAGCAAAATTGTCGCATATGGACTCGGAGAACCCAGAAATGATTGTGGAAAAGCCATTGCATCTGACTGGTGCGAATTGTGGCCTGGAGGTGTCATTGGGCTGTATTTTTTCTAAAATGACGCTGGAGCAACCTCAAAAGAATCCACTGTAGCAACCAATCCAATCCATTTAAATTGTACATAATAGCAAGGTTCAAGCATTATAATTTGGTATCGTGGATCGATTTTCCACATCAACGTCAACTTTATTAATCCCATTCAAATGTAGAAAGTTGCTCTATTTATACTAAAACGACTTATTCTAGAAAATGCAACGATATTTCAGAGAGAACACATATTTACATACCTGTATATATATTTACAGAATAGTGTTGTTTATCGTAGACTTAATTCTAGAACGTTATTTACGTAACAAGTGAAAAGGAGATAACAATAGACTATATAATAGGAGTGAGAGGAACAAACATACAGTGTTGCGCAAAACAAAAGCAACAAAATGTACTCCAGACTATAAATATATAATTTTCATAAAAACAAAATATAAAAAACAAAGCTTACTATTTATTTTCACAGAGGTATTATTAAGCTGTAAAACCAATACTTTACAACAACAACAACGATTGCGTTTAAAAGAAATACGAAAAAATGTACAACAGAGTCGGAATTCATTTGCGCAAAACAATAGCAACAAAGTAGAGAAAGAAGAGAATAGGTTTAAAAAGAATGCGATCCAGCGGTACTTTTACAATGTTTTCGAGAGGCTGCCGTAAAATACTTTCAATTTGTGCAATATTTGATTTAGTTTGTCAACGATCTTTGCATATTAACGACGTTAAGAACATGACGAGGGAAAAGTTTGGAGACAAATTAAAAAGTGAAATAATTAATGACTTTTTAGGTGGTATGAAGCAAGCAAAGATAGCAAAAAAATTTAAAATTAATAGATCCAGCATTTGACGGTTAATGAAGAAGTATCGACAGACAGGAGAAATGACAACCAAACATTTAGGTGGAAGACCTCGAAAAACTTCAATTCGGACAGACCGTGAAATTGTTAAGATGATAAAGAAAGATCCGTTTATTTCGTCAAAAATAATTGTAACATCTTTAAAACTGAATATTCATTACAGTACAGTACGAAGACTGGCTGTAGAAAACAATTTAAAAAGTTACAGACCAGCCAAAAAAACGTTGCTTACAATAAGGCATATAAAAAATAGGTGAGTTTTTATTTTTAGTGTAATGCTGTATTAATATTACTATTATTCCTTTGGAAAAGGTTAAAATTTGCTAAAAGACATCGCAAGTGGTCAGTAAATAAGTGGAGGACAGTACTGTTTAGCGATGAATCTAAATTTAATCTAATTCAATCGAATGGAATGTAGACCGTCAGGCGGCACAGAGGACAAAGTCTTAAAACCAATAACATCCTCGTCACTGCAAAGTAGGGTGGTGGAAATATAATGGTGTGGACATGCTTTTCGGCTCAAGGATCTGGTCCATTTCATAAAATAGATGGAATAATGAACGGTGAGGGATATCGAGCCATACTATAACACCAAATGCTACCCCATGCAGAGTGGAATATGCCACTTCAATGGGTGTTTCAACATGATAACGATCCAAAACACACACCGAAAGTGGCAAAAGAGTGGCTAACAAACAATAGGATTCAAACTCTTGGTTGGCCGGCACAATCACCTGATTTGAATCCTATTGAAAATCTTTTTGGCATCCTTAAAAGCAGAGTGGCAGGACATCGGTTTTCCAACAAAGAGGAGCTATTCAACAAGTTGAAAACTGGATGGGAAACCCTTCCGGAGGATTGTTTTTATTCATTAGTTGCCTCGATGCCAAAAAGGTGCGAAGATGTTATTAAAAACAAGGGTGGATGCACAAAATATTGATTTTGTTGCTATTGTTCTGCGCAAGTGAATTCCGACTCTGCTGTACATTTTTTCATATTTCTTTTAAACGCAAGTGTTATTGTTGTTGTAATGTATTGGTTTTATAGCTTAAAAATACATCTGTGAAAATAAATGGTAAGCTTTGTATTAAATACTTTGTTTTTATGAAAATTATATATTTGTAGTCTGGAGTACATTTTGTTGCTTTTGTTTAGCGCAACACTGTATGTAACTTACTGTCGTAAACGTAATTCTAGAAAAGAGGAAAGAGATTACATATATCATACTTGAATGTTCTGGGAGCGGTTTTGATGATCTTTCTAGAATATACACTTAGAAAAATTACACTCACATACTACAATAATGACATAAAAGTTTCATCGAAATCATACTTTTATGTGTGTTTCATTTAACTTTGCTTTTGAAACCGAAAAATGGATGATTGATAGTCAACAATACTGACTATACGGCGATAGCACTAATTGAGAAGGATATCAAATTACGAACTCGCAAGTACTATGAGTGGTCAGATTTCCACTTTGATATACAGCAACAGACCGCCGTACACACGCGAAATATTTGACTACAGCTTTACTGTTACTGTTGTTACTGTTTATATTAGACTTTATACTGAATTCAAAAATGAGCGGTTGGACCTCCTTGTTGATATACAGCAACGGAGCGGCGTCCAAATGCGATCGCAGCCTTGCTTCATTGTTGTTGATTGATATACATTTGAAACCGTGTGAATGTTGATCGCCGCTACCCCTTCCACATAACAGAATATTTCAGACCTAGTAATAGTATTGATAGCAACTAAGCCTAAAATAAGGGGTGATTAGAATTTGTTCCATCATCAATATTTTTGTGTAAAGGAGACGAGTTTTTCTCCAACTTCAATCAGTGCAATAAAACAGTTACTGGTTCGGGATGTTATGAATAAATAACAATAAATAAATGAAATCATAACTTTCAGTGGGTTCCTGCGACAGCAGATATCTTTTAAAGAGGATATGCGGCATGCACTTAAACTTTTTTTAAGAGATGAAGAAAATGCTGCTGAAATGGCAGCCATTTCAACAATATTCTGCAGCAATAGTTCAAATTGCGTTTATGCTTTCTGTTTAGATGTAGTTTTTAACCCGTTGAATTTATTAATTTTCGTTTTATACCTTTACACGGAAAAATGACGTATCATTTGATACGGCAATAATGTAAGCCCGGGAAAAAGCGTTTGAAGTGCAGAGTATGTTTTGAGGAAATGAGATGCCCATTTGTCTGACTGGCTGGCTGGCTGGTTTGCTTACTGGCTGTTAGACGCGATAATTGAAATGTAGATGTTTATGAAATATCTTAAAACTTGGCACAGCTTACACCTTCTGTTACTTCTCGTACAAATGGACCGATTTTCCGAAATTCAATTTTCTCGCTACAGCAACCCAAATTTTTTTTTTCCATTTGTCGGTGTTGTACCACAATTCTCTCTGGCATCTTCCACACAGATGACCGATTTTACACAAATATGGTACACATTCAGCGTTTGTTAATGTAGGATATCAAAATGAAAACGGAGTCCATTGCCACATTCATTCTGTAAACTCCCATATAAATTAAGCTAATTTTCGAAATTCAGTTATTCTTCCGTAATTTGTAATTAGGTATCCATTGCGTTGTTATACAATTCTCTACAATATTAGAGAAAACCCGATCAAACATCCACGACTCTTTCGGCACCTCCCACATATATGACCGCTTGACCCATATATTGCCATCACCATATCTTCCAATCGGTTGTACCAAATTTGGTCACATTTGCCATATATTTTGCTTTTGTTAATACAAGTGCTGAAGCTGAAAATGAGTGATGATGCCACATCCATTCTGGTATCGCCGATACACTAAATCCTACTTCATAGCCTGAAGTTACTTAAATCACCGTCAATTATGTAGTGTTATAATACTGGGTAAAACGTCGAACCTCCCACCTTGACGGTACCTCCCATGCAAATAACATATTTAACTTATCTTAGATCCGTATCTTCCATTCAATAATCATAGCTTATGTTCCGTGCAATTGAGTTCGAATCAGACATTTAGTATTATATTTTCCAAATAATTCTTATTTTAATGTGTTTTAATTCAGAGTATTTTCAATAAGAACCTGTCAATTCACGGTGCCCCTTCCGGCATCACATACACTTTTGCAGGAACTTGAGTGAGCGTACATATATAGGTGCATATGTAAGTCAGCTTACCTCACTGAAATTTTTGTACTTCCTTTTATTTATTTCATGATATTCGCGTTATGATACTTAATATTGACATATTGACCACAAAAATCATTTTTTTTTTGCAAATTTCTTAGAAAAAGGGAAATCCAACTTCGGCAATTGTGTAACATAACGAACACAAAAATGATTTGGTTTGCGAATGTTTTAAATATATTTTATTACTTATTTTTGAATTTCAACATAATAAAAAATGCAAAGTTCAGTATACTCGTATATGTTCAGTTCACTTGACTGAAATTTCTGTACTGGTTCTTTGATATTTTGTTTCCACAACTTCCATCTGTTTGTCATTAAGTAGCATTTGCACAGCAAATTCCGCTGCATCCAATGATTGGGACATGGGAAAGCTTATCAAATTAAGTGAGCTTCCATTCATTTTATTTGTCGGCTTTTTGAAAAGGATATTTAATGAAGATTCTAAACGATTTAGTTTGAAAAACATTCACTAGACTTGTCGATTGACCACTCAAAGTATCTTCAGCAAGCATCAAGAGAAGTTCCGCAGAAGGAAAAGAATAGGCTTCTATCGATGATCATACGTAGGAAAGTGGCATGTATTAACCATCGTGTCACGTCAGCGGCCATTTACTTCCCACAATTTTATAACTTTAATTAATAAATCTTCTTTTATATTTAGAAAATTCGGAACTTTCTGTTTGATTTAAAAATTTTGAAGCGAAAATCAATGTTTTTCAAGAGGCACCATTTTTAAAAAGCGATAGAAGTTTAAATAGTATGTTTCACTTCTGTAATGTTTGGTAGATCTCACTTAAATTAAGATATTGACATTTTCTTATGTACTCGTATTACAATTGTGAAAAAAAGAGTTGTTCAGTTTCCATGCGATACGGGTTGTAAAAAGTGGAAAACAGAAAATATGGAGTCCAAAATGACCGAATCCACATTGCAACCATAACTGATATAAGGTAATAAGCTTAGAGAAAAAAGCCATCTGATAATTTAACTCTGTTTTTATTGGATTCTCAGGTAATATGAAGGGCACTCTCGTCACATTGAAGAATGCTTCAAGATTTCATTTCTAATTGAACTTTTTGTGTCATATGAAACGGTAAACAAAATAAACTCCCATATTAGTGAGCTCGATATTATTCATTTGCTCATTGTCGTCCATCTTAGATTAAATTATTCGTGAGTTTTAAAAGATAATTCAATTGTAAGATAATTCAATTTTTCACGAGGGAAAAATTCCACAAGATATTGTTTCTTCATGAAAAAAATTAGCGTCGTTGCCAGCTTTCTTGTGATGCTTTTCAAAACTGAATTGGAAGAATAAATATTTTTACGTCATAATATTTTCGCTAATATGTTTGTAAAATTATAAAATTGCATCTTTTTGTTTACAATTGTGTTTCACAAGTTTCCAAATAGATTATCAAAGATATTAAGATGTAAAAACAATAGTGGAAATCAGCAGACAAGCAATCGACAATGCCGTTTGAAAAAAAATTCCTTGTGAAAAACATAATATTAAATCTCACAACTCCTCCGTGCTGCACTGACGTATTTAGAGTCGGTTATATTTCTCGGGCCATCTTTAAAGATACGTTTTCCGCTCTGTATAAAATTAATCCACAACTCATGGCTGTGGAGAACTATGCCACAGAAAAATTTTATGACATTCGCAAGTCTTCCGTGCTCTACTTAATACCCTTCTTAATCTATTTCCATAGGAGCTGAAGTCAAAAAAACAAAAACGCTACGCACCATACAAAACAAAAAGCATTATGAAACATGATAAAAATTAAATGTTTATCACACACAAGTGTCGCACGATACCAAGTGTCCACGTGTATCCTTTGATTTCTTATGAGTACCAAACTACATTTAAACAACAGAAGCAATGTAAGAATTGGCTTTCTTTCTATCTACTTACGAAGCATAAATGTCAATGCTTTGCTCTTTATGTCGCAGAAGGCGTCTTTATTGCATCTGAAGTCGGTTTTATCTCCAAATACCTACAACGGAGGTTATTATTACATCCACGTTATTCTTAAGTGGGGAAGAGTAATCACATCGCTTTATAATAAGATCGTACTTAATTCATTTTGGGGAACTTATGGAGTTCCGGAAAGCAGACATTCTCTAGGTCGAAAATCAGTCCAGCGAAAATCTGTTTGAACCTACCATATACTCGTATAGTCGAACTGCCACTTAGGAGAGAATTTTGACTTAAAATTATTTAAATCCATCTATTAGCAGGTTTTACGAATGTATCAAACTAAAAATGATCGAATTTAATTCAACCGAATCAAATATATAAACTGGCGAACTGAGCCAAATCGCTGTGGGATATATCAGAAGGAGTCATGGACGATTGGTCTATTTTTCGAATTTTGTCAAGCAGTACTCGTATAAACAAATACTGTAGCCAAAAAAATTATATTGCTGCAATACACGATTTAAAGCGAAAAGGTTGAAGTTTGAAAAATGGAACAAATTGTATGGGAGATACCACAAGGGGTTAGTCGATATAGCCAATTGGCAATCTTCGGCCTTGACTTGGTAAAGTATTTGGCTGTGGAAAATTTTAAAAAGTTCGATAAATATGTATTGCAGTTATCGAGCCCACCATCCCAGAAATTTTATTAACAATATTTTGAAACATGTTTTCAAACACACGTTTTCCTTTTTTCATTCTCCAATGAAATTGGTGGAGAATAGATTTTAAATTTCATTTTGAATCTTATTCATATTATGGGAGACCTGCCTAAAAATGGTAAATTGACGATTAGATACTCCGAGTACAAAAGTGGCAGAAACTTACAAAATATATGGTTTGCGTTAATTTTTTACAGGAGTATTTAGAAATACAAAATACCTATTTATTTGTTTGCTGTTGGTTGAAGCAGTTGTGTTTCACATAATGGCATAGCTTTAGTGTACCACTTAGAAGAGACATACAAAACTAATCACAATCTATCTTCTACATAAAATAGTATCCTTTACAAGATTTAGATTACAAAATGCACACTTTTTAATAATTAGCAATGTTTGAGATATGTTATGATAATTTTAGCTTATTTGCTTATTTTTTTAATTTTAGCTCTTTGTTCTAAGTAACTTTACGCATTCTATACTCGTAAATCATATTTTTTAAATCAAATTCGTGTTCCAAACAAATTTTTTAAGTTCAGAGAATACATTTAGGTTGATATTCTTTTATGCTGCATTACGTGCCTTTCGGTCATGAAAGAGGCTTTCTTACAAAAGGGAAATGGGATAGTTCATTTAAAATATGCACCTGGCAATGTATGCGATTATATTAATTCATTTTTAGACGTATATTTCAAATTAACACACACTTATATTTTATATAACAGACGGAGTACAACTGGCGATGAAACTTCGGTTTATATACCAAAAAGTTTCGGAATAGAGCCTCTCAACTAAGCGGAAACGGAAGAAACCACGTCAAAGTCGATCAAAAGCAAAAGTAATTTGTACTGTTTTCAGTTCTCAAAATCTAAATTAGCACTGCGAAGCACCCGTTTCCAGTCGTTGCATAAAATTGAAATCGCCACGAAAACTGAAATCTTCTCCGGAAAACGCGTTTGAAAAATGTTTTAATGATTGGGTTACTCCCTGACTTAAGTGTATTGGAAGGGCCTATTTTAAATGTCCTAAATAAATTTTAATAAACAATAATTTTTATAGACCAATTTCCGGTATAAATAAATAAATAATTAAGTTTATAAATTGTATTTAATAACTAAAAAATCCTCCTTTTGTTTTGAAGATAATCATCATAAATCATCATCGTTCAGAGATCTCCCGCCGGCCCATATAGGCCGATCTGATCTGAGGACTGTGTGCAGTTAACAGTTCAGTTAAATTTCAAAAAACAAGGTAACAACACATTGCTTTAAAAAAAATCTCTAAAACGGGATCCTTCCCCGGCGTTGAAGATATATTGTCGTAGTTAAAGATACAAATTGTTTATTTATTTTTTCTTTTCTATTTTGCGTTATTATTGTTTTTATTGTCGTTGTTATTTGGCAAGAATAATAAGAATACTTCTTAAAACATCTGCGTGTGAACGTTTGTACGAGCACATGCAAGTGAGATTTTGCTCTGTTTGTAGCTAACGTTATCCCGGCCAAGAAGTAAATATTCATACAACAATTCCGTTTTGCGTTCTCTTTTCCCCATACTTCGTATTTCTACAAACTTCCGTTTACCATAATAAATTTGCTAACCACGTAGTGACGTGCTGCAGTGCAGCATATTTTCTCAATCCTCTAGTTTCGTTCATTTTTCCTCACATGTATCCACACTTCTTCACTGTCATACATTTTAGATATGGTCCACCATCGCCGCCACCAAAATAAACTCAAACAGAACTACAAATATGAACTGCCGGAGTCATGTGTCGGCCAAAGGAGGACTGCTATTATAACCGTTTGGCGAAAGGGGTCCTTGTTGGCTTCTGTGTGAAACCAAAGTCAACATTTCAAATATTCACTTGAAATGTTGCATTTTTTTGGCTTGTCTTTCCACACAAGCTTAAGCACGAAACGGTAACGGTTCCTTAAAACAAAGTTTTAAGTCCATGGGAGTCCTTTTATTCCAAAAACCACAATTGAGTTTAGTTTTATAGTAGAACACATCCCTTTGTTACTGTTGCTAGTCAGATTTTCTACATTACAGATTGTGCCATTGGACATACCTTTTTGAGAACAAGCGATTGTGTCAGCGGAGTAAGTGACACTCTACTAATAACGAATTGAGTTCTGCAAACAAATGTAAATTTCTATATTGGAACTGCATTTAAAGTATATGTATTAAATTGGGTTACATTTGAGTGGTAAAACATCGCGAAAGTGCCTGACACCCTTTGAATATTTCTTCAAATTTTATTTTTTGGAAAATAATTTTTTTCTTATTTAACAAAATATTTAAAGACTGTCATAATTATAAAATCCATGTAATGATATATTTATTTTATAGTTTATCTGCAATGAGAGTCATCCAGATTGCTTGAATTCTTTACTATAATGCCGATACATTCCCTTAGAAAATATTCGTTTTTCATTTTAAATTTTGTATTCATAATATTCCGAGAGTCAGTTTTTTTCAAAGTGTTACTTTTCAATGCTTGAGAAGACTGTAGTACTAATTAATTGAAAGCCTTTAAAGTACCAAATACTTTTGATCAAACGAATTTCACGACCTTTTAACTCAGTTGAGTGATGCTGGCTGGATGGCAGGCACAGTAACAGTCGTAAATCTTCACAAAATATTTTAAAATTCGACACAAATTGGCAAAATTTTCAAAAGTCTTGTTTTCCATATAATTCTTAATTCGTTGCTTAACCAATTGGCGACGCCCCTTTTGATAATAACATCCGAAAATTTTGTATAGAAACATCTCATAAACATTTCTCATCCATACAAAGACAGAATTTTTCATTTCCCCGTTACTAAAAAACAATGTACAACAATGTTCTGTATTGATACTGGATAGGACTATCCCAGTTCATATAATTTTTATTGGGCTTGTTTGTTGAGAAGTACTAGGAAATAAACGCTACTTCACTGGAAAAACGGGCTTGCCGTAAAGTGTACTCTTCCATACTTCTCCATATAAGAATTGAATCCATTTAGCCATCAACCAAAAGCAGTAAATAGCTTTTGGTAATGGACGCTATAGAGAGGCATACAAACTTTTACACTCTTTAAGGGAAATTTAGAGCGATTAGTACCTTATACGAGTATATATTTTTAGAGTTAAATTTCTGCTTTCTAAATACAAAATCTTTACTCAACCACTCACTTCCAATTCTAGTTCTAAACTAGTTCCTCGCTTATCTATATAAATAAAAATCAAATGCCGTTCGTTGGTAAGGGCATCAGTTGAGAACGGCTGGACCGAATTGAATAATTTTTTTTAGAATGTTCGTCGTAGTCCAACTTAGGTTTTTATGGAAAGAAAAATTTACCACGCCCACTTTTACGCCCACTTTTTTCGATTTATTTAAAATTGTAAAACGGCTACACCGATTTGGTTAATTCTTTTTTTTAATGTTTGTAGTAAATGTTTCCAGTGCTGCTACAAATATGGGTGGGATTGGACAAAGGGGCGTGGTACCTCCCGTACAAACCACAAATTAAAAATCCATTATCTATGCTCCTGCTAACGGTATTTGAACAAAACTTGGTATATAAGTTTGGTGTAAATATTGTAACTTCTGCTGCAAATATGGGCGGGATTGGACGAAGGGGCGTAGTATCTCCCACACAAACCACAAATTAAAAATCCATTATTTCTGCTCCTGCTAACGGTA